>JAJQKJ010000074.1:0-190357 GCA_029574335.1 Rana kukunoris | reverse complement strand
TGTATAGTGTGGAGGAGTGCGAGAGCGTCAAGACGCTCATGCAGTGTGGAGGGATAGGTCGCGAGTGGGTGAGAACATATAGTGTGAGGAGTGCGAGGGTGAGATCAGATATAGTGTGCTGAAGAGTGCGGGGTTGAAGACGTATAGTGTGGAGGAGTCGTTAGGAGGGTGAGACGTATAGTGTGGAGGAGCTGACGGGAAGTGTGAGTGATATAGTGAGGAGGAGTGGCGCGGGGGTGAGACGTATAGTGTGGAGGAGTGCGGGGGTGAGACGGTATAGTGTGGAGGAGTGCGGGGGTGAGACGTATAGTGTGGAGGAGTGCGGGGGTGAGACGTATAGTGTGGAGGGACGTGCGGGGGTGAGACGTATAGTGTGGAGGAGTGCGGGGGGTGAGACGTATAGTGTGGAGGAGTGCGGGGGTGAGACGTATAGTGTGGAGGAGTGCGGGAGGTGAGAACGATTATAGTGTGGAGGAGTGCGGGGTGAGACCGTTGTAGTGTGGAGGAGACGTTGAATAGTGTGGGGAGTGACGAGGGGTGTGAGACGTATAGTGTGGAGGAGTGCGAGGGTGAGACGTATAGTGTGGAGGAGACGTTAGAGTTGTGGAGGAGTGCGGGGGTGAGACGTATAGTGTGGAGGAGTGGCGGGGGTGAGACGTATATAGTGTGGAGGAGTGCGGGGGTGTGGAGACGTATAGTGTGGAGGTGGAGTTGCGGGGGTGAGACGTATAGTGTGGAGGAGTGCGGGGGGGTGTGGAGACGTATAAGTGTGGAGGAGTGCGGGGGTGAGACGTATAGTGTGGAGGAGTGCGGGGGTGAGACGTTTGTGTAGTGTGGAGGAGTTGCGAGGGGTGAGACGTATAGTGTGGAGGAGTGCGGGGGTGAGACGTTATAGTGTGGAGGAGTGCGGGGGTGAGACGTATAGTGTGGAGGAGTGCGGGGGTGAGACGTATAGTGTGGAAGGAGTGTGGGGGTGGGGGGTGAGACGTATAGTGTGGAGGAGTGCGGGGGTGGGAGACGTTATAGTGTGTAGGAGTGCGGGGGGTGAGACGTATAGTGTGGAGGAGTGCGGGGGGTGAGACGTATAGTGTGGAGTGCGGGGTTGAGGTGGATTGTGCGGGAGGTGAGACGTTTATAGTGTGGAGGAGTGCGGGGGGTGAGAGACGTATAGTGTGGAGGAGTGCGGGGGTGAGACGTTATAGTGTGGAGGATGTGCGGGGGTGAGACGTATAGTGTGGAGGAGTGCGGGGGGGTGAGACGTATAGTGTGGAGGAGTGTGCGGGGGTGAGGACGTTATAGTGTGGAGGAGTGCGGGGTGAGACGTATAGTGTGGAGGAGTGCGGGGGTGAGACGTATAGTGTGGAGGAGTGCGGGGGTGAGACGTATAGTGTGGAGGAGTGCGGGGGTGAGAGTATAGTGTGGAGGAGTGCGCGGGGGTGAGACGTAGTGTATAGTGTGGTGAGACTATAGTGTGGAGGAGTGCGGGGGTGAGACGTATAGTGTGGAGGAGGAGTGCGGGGGTGAGACGTATAGTGTGGAGGAGTGCGGGGGGTGAGACGTATAGTGTGGAGGAGTGCGGGGGTGTGAGACGTATAGTGTGGAGGAGTGCGGGGGTGGTGAGTTATAGTGTGGAGGAGTGCGGGGGTGAGACGTATAGTGTGGAGTGCACCGTAAGTGCGGGGGTGAGACGTATAGGTTTGGGTGGAGGGTAGTGCGGGGGTGAGACGTATAGTGTGGAGGAGTGCGGGGGTTGAGAACGTATAGTGTGGAGGAGTGCGGGGGTGAGACGTATAGTGTGGAGGAGTGCGGGGGTGAGACGTATAGTGTGGAAGGAGTGCGGGGGTGAGACGTATAGTGTGGAGGAGTGCGGGGGTGGACGATATAGTGTGGAGGACTAGTGCGGGGGTGAGACGTATAGTGTGGAGGAGTGCGGGGGTGAGACGTATAGTGTGGAGGAGTGCGGGGGTGAGACGTATAGTGTGGAGGAGTGCGGGGGTGAGACGTATAGTGTGGAGGAGTGCGGGGGTGAGACGTATAGTGTGGAGGAGTGCGGGGGTGAGACGTATTTGTATGTTTGTATAGTGTGGAGGAGTGCGGGGGGTGAGACGTATAGTGTGGAGGAGTGCGGGGGTGAGACGTATAGTGTGGAGGAGTGCGGGGGTAATATTTATCTGACTAAAGACATTCTATGAGAAGGGAGACAATCAATAAAAATTCATCTCTGAACAATGAAGTCTCTAAGCTTCCAGAACAGAGTGGAATACCAATGAGAGGATCACGGAGCTCCACCAGCCTCTGGATCACGTTCTCTGTCATTCATCTGTAAATATTCCTCCACCATCATAGTTCTCACATCTGACGAGAGCAGCGGAGGCTCTAATATATATATCCCCATAGGAGATGGTGAGGAGGGGGCTGGGAAGGTGGTAGATGGGAGACACGTCTCCCCAAACAGTCCTGTGCATCATATTGTTTGTCTTAAAGTGCACCTTTAAGTCTGCAGTCTCTGACCATCTCCTGTTTCATGATTGCAGTCTATGACCATCTCCTATAGTAGGACTGCAGTCGCTCACCATCTCCACTAATATGTCTGCAGTCTCTGGTCATCTACTGTATCATGATTGCAGTCTCTGACCATCACCTGTACTATGTCTGCAGTCTCTGACCATCTCCTGTAGTATATCTGCAGTCTCGACCATTTCCTGTAGTATATCTGCAGTCTCTGACCATCTCCTCTATCATGTCTGCAGTCTCTGACCATCTCCTGTATCATGTCTGCAGTCTCTGACCATCTCCTGTACTATGTCTGCAGTCTCTGGTCATCTACTGTATCATGATTGCAGTCTCTGACCATCTCCTGTACTATGTCTGCAGTCTCTGACCATCTCCACTAATATGTCTGCAGTCCTCGACCATCTCCTGTATCATGTATGCAGTCTCTGACTATCTCCTGTAACATGTCTGCAGTCTCTGACCATCTCCTGTATCATGTCTGCAGTCTCTGACCATCTCACCATTTTATCCTGTATCCTGCTGTGGTTTGTACTTTTGTCATTTTGCACAATAAAGGCTTTTTTATTGTCAAGACCTTCCATCTTTTAATCTCCTGTACTATGTCTGCAGTCTCTGACCATCTCCTGTATAATTTCTGCAGTCTCTGACCATCTCCTGTATGATGTCTCCAGTCTCTGACCATCTCCTGTATCATGTCTGCAGTCTCTGACCTTCTCCTGTATCATGTCTGCAGTCTCTGACCATCTCCTGTATCATGTCTGCAGTCTCTGACCATCTCCTGTATCATGTCTGCAGTCTCTGACCATCTCCTGTATCATGTCTGCAGTTTCTGACCATCTCCTGTATCATGTCTGCAGTCTCTGACCATCTCCTGTATCATGTCTGCAGTCTCTGACCATCTCCTGTAGCATGTCTGCAGTTTCTGACCATTCCTGTATCATGTCTGCAGTCTCTGACCATCTCCTGTAGGGTCATGTCTGCAGTCTCTGACCATCTCCTGTAGGGATGTCTGCAGTCTCTTCTGACCATCTCCTGTATCATGTCTGCAGTCTCTGACCATCTCCTGTAGCATGTCTGCATCTGTTTCTGACCATCTCCTGTATCATGTCTGCAGTCTCTGACCATCTCCTGTATCATGTCTGCAGTCTCTGACCATCTCCTGGTAGCATTTCTACAGTCTCTGACCATCTCCTGGTAGCATTTCTACAGTCTCTGACCATCTCCTGGTAGCATTTCTGCAGTCTCTGACCATCTCCTGTATCATGTCTGCAGTCTCTGACCATCTCCTGTATGATGTCTGCAGTCCCTGACCATCTCCTGTATTATGTCTGCAGTCTCTGACCATCTCCTGTATGATGTCTCCAGTCTCTGACCATCTCCTGTATCATGTCTGCAGTCTCTGACCATTTCCTGTATGATGTCTGCAGTCCCTGACCATCTCCTGTATTATGTCTGCAGTCTCTGACCATCGCCTGTATCATGTCTGCAGTCTCTGACCACCATCTGTATCATGTAGTGCCTGACCACTCCTGGTGCATTTCTGCAGTCTCTGACCATCTCCTGTATCATGTCTGCAGTCTCTGACCATCTCATGTATCATGTCTGCAGTCTCTGACCATCTCCTGTATCATGTCTGCAGTGCCTGATCAACTCCTGGTAGCATTTCTACAGTCTCTGACCATCTCCTGGTAGCATTAATACAGTCTCTGACCATCTTGTATCATGTCTGCAGTCTCTGACCATCTCCTGTATCATGTCTGCAGTCTCTGACCATCTCATGTATCATGTCTGCAGTCTCTGACCATCTCCTGTATCATGTCTGCAGTCTCTGACCATCTCATGTATCATGTCTGCAGTCTCTGACCATCTCCTGTATCATGTCTGCAGTGCCTGACCAACTCCTGTATGATGTCTGCAGTCTCTGACCATCTCCTGTATCATGTCTGCAGTCTCTGACCATCTCCTGTATCATGTCTGCAGTGCCTGACCAACTCCTGTATGATGTCTGCAGTCTCTGACCATCTCCTGTATCATGTCTGCAGTCTCTGACCATCTCCTGTAGTAGCAGCATTACAGTGGCTGAATTTATTGTGGAGCTCTGTGGCAATATCAGGGGCCACACTTAAAAAACAGACCCTGCAGCGGGTGTCAGCGCTGTACATAAATCTTCCTGTAGTGGTGAAGGGATCTCATTAAGCAGTGCGTCGCCGGTGCCGGTGACGTGAACACACAGCCCGGGCAGAGATAGTACAGACGGCGCTCAGTCATTCACATTAAATTGTGTGATAGATTTCCCATTTCCTAATGAATATTAATCACATCTAACAAAAAGGCCATTACTCCGCGTTCCGTCTCCCAACATCACGCCGATCGCAGAACGCGGCCCGCCGCCCGCCCTACGCCGGCTGCAAAACACCAACTTCATGCCAAGCATGCTAATCGTCTGCGAATCTCCACTTTTAAAGGACATGAAGTGCAGATGTGACATCTTCAAGCGGGAAGTAATTACGTATCGTCACGTCCATCCCAAACCCCGAAAATCATTTCAAGCTGAACCCCGCCCACAAAAACGTTTCCTTAAAGTGGAACTAAACCCTCCAATCCATCGCAGCTGAGGAAGCTTCCGTCTCAGCCTCTGTTTGATCTGCGGTTGCCATGGGGTTGCACATGTGATCGACTGCGACTCTGCTGTCCAGTGGCGGCTGGTGCTTGAAATATTTGGGGGCGCAAACTGAAAAAAAAAAAAAACATCAAGCGCAGCCACTGTGCCCATCAAACGCAGATACTGTGCCCATCAATTTCTGCCAGTGTGACCCATCAGATGCCCCCAGTGTGTCCCATCATATGCTGCCAGTGTGCCCATCAAACGCAGATACTGTGCCCATCAATTTCTGCCAGTGTGCCCCATCACATGCTGCCAGTGTGCCCATCAAATGCAGATACTGTGCCCATAATTTTTCCAGTGTGAACCATCAGATGCCGCCTGTGTGCCCCATCGTATGCTGCCAGTGTGCCCCATCATATGCTGCCAGTGTGACCCATCATATGCTGCCAGTGTGCCCCATCAGATGCCACCAGTGTGCCCCATCAGACGCAGCCAGTGTGCCCCATCAAATGCAGATACTGTGCCCCATCAATTTCCGCCAGTTTGCCCCATCATATGCTGCCAGTGTGCCCCATCAGACCCCGCCAGTGTGCCCCATCAAACGCAGCCACTGTGCCCATCAAATGCAGCCACTGTGCCCATCAAACGCAGATACTGAGCCCATCAATTTCTGCCAGTGTGCCCCATCAGATGCCGCCAGTGTGCCCCACCATATGCTGCCAGTGTGCCCCATCAGATGCCACCAGTGTGCCCCGTGAAACGCAGCCAGTGTGCCCCAAACGCAGATACTGTGCCCATCAATTTCCGCCAGTGTGCCCCATCATATGCCGCTAGTGTGCCCCATCAGACCCCGCCAGTGTGCCCCATCAAACACAGCCAGTGTGCCCCATCAAACACAGCCAGTGTGCCCCACCAAATGCAGCCACTGTGCCCATCAAATGCAGCCACTGTGCCCCATCAGATGCCACCAGTGTGCCCCATCAAAAGCAGCCACTGTGCCCATCAAATGCAGCCACTATGCCCATAAAACGCCAGTGTGCCCCATCAGACCCCGCCAGTGTGCCCCATCAAACACAGCCAGTGTGCCCCATCAAACACAGCCAGTGTGCCCCATCAAATGCAGCCACTGTGCCCATCAATTTCTGCCAGTGTGCCCCATTAAACTCAGATACTGAGCCCATCAATTTCTGCCCGGCACTTACCTGTCTCAGGGCAGGTCAGCGGCAGCGTCCTGCACGTCCTCCATGTCTTCTTCTGTCCTCTATCTGGTGTCCAATCACAGCGCCTGATGTTTCAGCCAATCAGGTGACCGGTAACAGACCCGGCAACCTGATTAGCTGAGAGGCGGATTCAGTGTTAGCAAAGCGAATTCCTTTGCTTTGCTAACACACCGCTGAGTGACCAGCGAAACGCCAAGCATGGCGCCTGCTGATCACTGTTTTGGGGCGCTTATTAAAGCCTATGGCTCTAATCAGGTGCTTCCCAAAAACACCTGCAATTCAGGTGTCCGGCGCCCGAAAAGGGGGCGGACACCTGAATAGGGGGTGTCAGCGACAACCATAGATAGATTCATGCAATGCGGCGCCCATGTACCCCTTATGGACTGCTGCTGTCGCACCTGCTGTCCCGGGACCCGCATGGAGGGTGTTGCTGGGTGGAGAGGGGGGATCCTCCTTCGCTAGAATGAACCCAGAAGTGAAATGTTAGAGATTTTTCCTTTTTGAAGAGCGATCCACAAAGGTGTTCTATTGCCTCTATTTATATAGGTCAGACTCAGTAGGTGCCACACCCACTGAAAGCAACAGGAGGGCATCATTTTTGCCATTGCTGCAAAGTAAAGGATTGTGACCATGGCATGTACTGTATATACCCCCAGCTACTGTCTCTGCACCTAAAAAATAGCTTAGCCTGCCCTGCCCCCACACAAATGAAAACACACCAGTACAGGGTGGGGGGTGCTCATTGATGGAGGTGGGGAGGAAGGCCCATCATTGATGGAGGCGGAGAGGGAAGGCCCATCATTGATGGAGGCGGAGAGGGAAGGCCCATTGGAGGTGGAGGGGGAAGGCCCATTGGAGGTGGAGGGGGAAGGCCCATTGATGGAGGCAGAGAGGGAAGGCCCATTGGAGGCGGAGAGGGAAGGCCCATTGGAGGTGGAGAGGGAAGGCCCATTGATGGAGGCAGAGAGGGAAGGCCCATTGGAGGTGGAGAGGGAAGGGAGAGGGAAGGACCCATTGATGGAAGCATTGATGGAGGGTGGGGAGGGAAGAGAGGCAAGGCCCATTGGGGAGGGAAGGGAGGTGGGGAGGGAAGGCCCATTGATGGAGGCAGAGAGGGAAGGCCCATTGGAGGTGGAGAGGGAAGGCCCATTGATGGAGCTGGGGAGGGAAGGCCCATTGGAGGCGGAGAGGGAAGGCCCATTGGAGGTGGAGAGGGAAGGCCCATTGATGGAGCTGGAGGCAGAGAGGTGGGGTGGGGGAAGGCCCATTGGAGGTGGAGAGGGAAGGCCCATTGATGGAGGCAGAGAGGCAAGGCCCATTGATGGAGGCAGAGAGGCAAGGCCCATTGGAGGTGGAGAGGGAAGGCCCATTGATGGAGCTGGGGAGGGAAGGCCCATTGATGGAGGCAGAGAGGGAAGGCCCATTGGAGGTGGAGAGGGAAGGCCCATTGATGGAGCTGGGGAGGGAAGGCCCATTGGAGGTGGAGAGGGAAGGCCCATTGATGGAGCTGGGGAGGGAAGGCCCATTGATGGAGCTGGAGAGGGAAGGCCCATTGATGGAGGTGGGGTGGGGGAGGCTTATTGATAGAGGTAGGGTGGGGGAGGCTCATTGATGGAGGTGGGGTGGGCAGGGGCGGACTGACAACTCATGAGGCCCCCGGGCAATAGAAGATTATGGGGCCCCCAGGCTTACAGATGGCCACCAAGCCAGGTGGCAGTACAGAGACGGGGCAGCTAAAATCTCGGCATTTTCACATCAAAAGCATGTAGGATTTGGACATATCAGGGACAGATGTAAAAAAAACAAAGATTTTTACATACTGTCCTTGGTTTTAATGAGCCTGGCAACCCCGATGGGGCCCCCTAGTGGCATGGGGCCCTCGGGCAGTGCCCGAGTTCCTCAATGGTCGGTCCGCCCCTGGGGGTGGGGGAGGCTGACCCATGTACACCAATCCAATAGAAGAGGTACTGGAGCTCAAATTGCTGAAAGGGTAATTCTGGTTCCAATAGAAAGGTGTCAAAACACACAGAGCATCGTAATTGGTTGTGTATGGGGCTGTGTAGCCGAAGACGGGTCAGGGTATCCATGCTGACCCGTGTCCGCAACCAAAATCCCCTACAATGGGCACGTGAGCATCACAACTGGAGCACGGAGTAATGGAAGAAGGTGGCCTGGTCTGATGAAGTCAAGAATGGTTTGAGGAACACAACATTGAGTTTGAGGTGTTGACTTGGCCTCAAAAGTCTTCAGATCTCAATCCAATCATCTGTGGGATATGCTGGAAAAACGAGTCCAACCCATGAAGGCCAAACCTCACAGCTACAGGACTTAAAAAGATTTGCTGCTGATAGTTTGCTGCCAGATACCACATCATACCTTTAGAGCTCTAGTGGAGTCCATGCCTTGACTGGTTATAGTGGGCAGTGGTGGCTGGTGCTCAAAATTTTTTGGGGGCGCAAATTCAGAAAAAAAACCCACCCATCAATTGCAGCCTCACTATGCCCATCAAACGCAGCCACCGTACCATCAAACGCAGCCACTTTTCCCACATTAAACGCAGCCACCGTACCATCAAACGCAGCCACTTTTCCCACATTAAATGCTGCCACTGTGCCCCCCGTCTGCCTGGCACTAACGGTGTCTCGGGTGGGCAGCGGGTGACGGCGGCAGGCGGCGAGTAATGTCCGGTGTCCTCCATTTCTTCCTCAACCCGTTTTCTCCTGCCCGCTCCTCCTCTGCTATGATGAGGCGGCGAGCGGTGTTCGGTGTCCAGGGCCAGACTTACCATTGGGCTTGACTGGGCTCAAAACCCCGGTCCCAATCGCGGCAACCCCCCCCATTCGCGGCAATTCCCTCCCGCAATTTCGAGGCAATCCCCTGTTCGCGAAAATTTCTGCACACCCCCCCCCCCTTCACTTCGACAGGATTTTTGGGGCCCCTTACACAGCTTCAGGCATAATCATTTTTTTTTTTTTATATATAAAAAGAAATTACAAAAAAATGGGGCTTTTCATCCGGGACCACTGGGCCCTTTAATAAAAAATAAATAAGTATATATATAAAAAATAAACATTTATAAAAAAAAAAAAAAACAAGGGGGTTGCCTTCCAGGGCCCTTTAATAAAAAAATATATATAAAATAAAAAAACATTTATAAAAAAAAAAGGGGGTTTGACACATGGGGCCCTGGGGACCTCTGAGCCCTTTAATAATTATATATATATATATATATATATATATATATATATATATATATATATATATATATAAAAATAACAGAAAAAAAAAAACAATATAAAAAAAATGTAGGGCTGTGCAAATTAACTTTTAATTAATCGATATATCTTTAATTTTTTTGATTGATCAAAATCTTTTGATTGGTACCCACCTCTCCGCCGGCTTCTGGGCCTTCAAGGTGTTCCGTCGGAGATCCGGTAACAGGGCTTGCCGTGTCCATCTGAAGGGCTCCTTTGCTGTCCCTTCATGTCTGCATGCCGGCGGGACCTTACTATCTGCCACACGCAAGGGCTGTTACACTTCCCTCTATCACTTCCCTCTATCACCCTGGGATTCTACAGCCATACGCTGGGAGTTGTGATAGTTCCCTTCATGGGACATCTACATGCCGACGCACTGATATTAACCCCTCCTCATCTGGATTCAGCAGTGGTATCGTTGTACACATTTTTATACCAGTATCATACTTAGTACATGTTTTTATGACTGCTTTTGTTTGGTATTATTTGCACCATTTTTACAGTTTATGTAGCTACATTGATTTTATCTCCAGTGTAATATTTATTTGGTTACCTACTGGAAGACTATAAAAGTTTTAATGCGATTCCCATCGAGCGCTGCCTTTGTGTTTTTTGTATCCTGCTCTCCATTTTCCAGTGGTTGGAGCTGCACTGGGAATCAGCCTGCAAGGAGATCGGCTAAAAGTAGATGGATCTGTGCGTTATAATTAATTGAAAATTAGTCGATTATTCGATAAAAAAAGATTAATCAAACACAAAAATTTTGATCAGTAACAGCCCTAAAAAAAGTAAAACATTTTTATAAAAAAAAGGAGGGTTGTCATCCGGGGGCCCTGGGGACCTCTGGGCCCTTTAATAATAATAATAATAATAATTCAATATTTATATTGAATTATTATTATTATTATATAAATAAAATAAATAAATAAAAAAATATATAAAAAAAATGTTTTTAATAAAAAAAGCGGGGTCATCTGGGGGATCTCCGGGCCCCTGGGGACCTCCAGACCCCTTAAAAAAAATGGCCCTTTAATAAAAAAATAAAATAAAAATATATTTAAAAAATATATTTTTTTTTTATAAAAAATAATAAAAAAAAGGGGGGGTTGCCATCCGGGCCCCTGGGGACCTCCGGACCTCTAAAAAAATTTAAGAAAAAAAATTGACCCTTCAATAAAAAATAAAAGAAAAATATATTTAATTTTTTTTTTTTTTTTTTTTATAAAAAAATAAATAAAAAAAAAGAGGGGGTTGCCATCTGGGGTCCTGGTGGCCTCCGGGCCCCTGGGGACCTCCGGACCCCTAAAAAAAGTACTGTTTTTTTTTTTAGGGGGGTTCCCATCCGGGCCCCTAAGGACCCCCGGGCCCCTTACAGGTGTACTGCCTGTACCCCCCTGATGGCGGCCCTGAACTTCGATGCTCCAGGGGGCCCCTTCAATGCAGCTGTGTAAGGGGCCCCAAAATTACTGAAGGCGATCGGTCAACAAGTATGATGGGTCGGCGCACAGTCGGTGTGTGAATCTATGGTAATTAGAGCGGTGCAGGAGAGGGGGGTTGGCCCTCCTGCGCCCTTTAGGGACGCACCGCCACTGATAGTGGGTGGTCATAATGGTATGGCTGATCGGTGTATCTATAAGAAAGATTTCTGCAGTGATCGGAGTATCAGGAAGAACTCATCCTGTGTGATAATTACTGCCGGATGACTGAGACTCCATTATCTTTATTTATATGAAGCATTCAGAAGGAGGAAAATGAGATCGTACATCAAGAAGGGCCAAGGGGGGGGGGGGGGTAACATTCCCTAATCTGAGATCTATATAAAGAGTATAAAACACAAAGACAACACGAGGGGGGAGAACGCCGGGAGGTGAGGGGAGAACACAAAGACAACACGAGGGGGAGAACACAAGATCCTCTCCCTCTGCTGTGATAATGGCAACTTTCAGAACTTCTTCCCATTCATAAAACAATGGAAATCTTTCAATACGATAGAGACCTGTGTGACTGGGCTCTGACGGAAGCCCCAGCTCTTAGGAAATATAAAGAAGCATGCGGTGCATACATCTGGGAAACTGCATCCCTCCGAGCTTTCCATAGAGGTGCTTTTCTTTCTTGCAGTTACAACCCTAATTCCATAAACGTTGGGATGCGGCGTAAAATCGACATAAAAACAGAACGCAGTCACAATAAAAAACATATCAAATGTTTAAGCTAAAAAATTAGACCATTTTAATTTCACCACTTCTCGCCCCGGTCAATAGCAAATTGACGTCCCGGAGGTGGTTGTGTTATCCTGACTGGACGTCTATTGACGCCCAGCAGGATAACATGCCGTCACGCGCCCGTGGGGTGTGCAGCGCAGTGAGTGGTGGTGCGGTGTGTCATTCTGACACCCTGCATCTCCGATCTCAGTAAAGAGCCTCCGTTGGAGGCTCTTTACCATGTGATCAGTCGTGTCCAATCACGGCAGATCACAATGTAAACAGGAAGAGACGTTGATCGGCTCTTCCTCACTTGCGTCTGACAGAAACGAGTAGAGGAGAGCCGATCGGCGGCTCTCCTGACAGGGGGGGTTTGCCCTGATTGTTTATCAGCGTAGCCCCCCACGGATGCCCACACTGGACCACCAGGGAAGTGGACAACATGTGGATGGCCAGGTATGTACCCCATGGCCATTCACATGTTAAAAAATATTTGCAATAGATGCCAATCAGTGCCCACAAATGGGCACTGACTGGCAACATGGGCACAACATATAAAACATAAAACAGTGATGCCCAGCAATGTCACCATCGTAATCATCAGTGCCATCCCTCAGTGTCCATCAGTGCCACCTCTCTGTTCCTATCCATGCCCACCTATCAGTGTCATCCATAAGTACCCATCAGTGTCATCCATAAGTACCCATCATTGTCATCCATAAGTACCCATCAGTGCCGCCTATGAGTGCCCATCAGTGCCGCCTATGAGTGCCCATCAGTGTCGCTTATAGATGCCCATCTGTGCTGCATACCAGCGCTGCCTATCAGTGCCGCCTATAAGTGCTGTCCATCAGTGTCACCTCTCAGTTCCTATCCATGCCCACCTATCAGTGTCATCCATAAGTACCCATCAGTGTCATCCATAAGTACCCATCAGTGCCACCCATAAGTACCCATCAGTGCCACCCATAAGTACCCATCTGTGCCGCCTATAAGTGCCCATTCGCAATAGATGCCAATCAGTGCCCTCAAATGGGCACTGACTGGCAACATGGGCACACCATATAAAACATAAAACAGTGATGCCCAGCAATGTCACCATCGTAATCATCAGTGCCATCCCTCAGTGTCCATCAGTGCCACCTCTCTGTTCCTATCCATGCCCACCTATCAGTGTCATCCATAAGTACCCATCAGTGTCATCCATAAGTACCCATCAGTGTCATCCAAAAGTACCCATCAGTGTCATCCATAAGTACCCATCAGTGTCATCCATAAGTACCCATCATTGTCATCCATAAGTACCCATCAGTGTCATCCATAAGTACCCATCAGTGTCATCCATAAGTACCCATCAGTGTCATCCATAAGTACCCATCAGTGTCATCCATAAGTACCCATCATTGTCATCCATAAGTACCCATCAGTGCCGCCTATAAGTGCCCATCAGTGCTGCCTATGAGTGCACATCAGTGCTGCATACCAGTGCCGCCTATCAGTGCCACCTCATTGGTGCCCATCAGTGCCGCCTTATCAGTGCAGCCATATCAGTGCCGTAATTGAAGAAGAAAACGTACTTATTTACAAAAGAAAAATGAACAGAAAAAAAAAAAAAATTAATTTTTTTCCAAATTTTCGGTCTTTTTTTAGTTGTTGCGCAAAAAAAAAAAAAATCGCAGAGGTGATCAAATACCACCAAAAGAAAGCTCTATTTGTGGGAACAAAATGATAAAAATTTCATTTGGGTACAGTGTAGAATGACCGCGCAATTGTCATTCAAAATGCGAAAAAAGCTGAAAATTAGCGTAATGGCCCCGTATGGGAGTGGTTAAAAATCAGGTCATTGTGAAATTGACGGCAGCAACACATCTCAAAAAAGTTGGGACGGGGCAACAAAAAGCTGGCAAAGTGCGTGTTGTGCCAACAAGGAAGAGCTGGAAGGACAGGCAGCTAATTAGGGTAATTAACATGATTGGGTATAAGCAGAGCATCCGAACCACTTATGGACCAGCCTCTTTTTCAGACTCGCTATTTACAAGTTAAAAACACTTTTTTTTGCTAGAAAATTACTGAGAACATTATAAATAATTTTTTCTAACACCTAAAGAATAAAATGGCGGCCGTTGCAATACTTTCTGTCACACCATATTTGCGCAGCGGTCTTACAAGCGCACTTGTTTTGTAAAAAAAATACACATTTTTTTAAATAAAAAAAATAAGACAACCGTACAGTCAGCCCAATTTTTTTTTAAGTTGTGAAAGATGATGTTACGGCGAGTAAATTGATACCCAACATGTCACGCTTCAGAATTGCGTCTGCTCGTGAAAAACTTTTACCCTTAGAAATCTCCATAGGTGACGTTTAAAAAATTCTACAGGTTGCCAGTTTTGAGTTACAGAGGAGGTCTAGGGCTAGAATTATTGCTCTCGCTCTAATGATCGCGGCGACATATATGATGTGTGGTTTAAACTCCATTTTCATATGCGGGCGCTACTCATATATGCGTTCGCTTCTGCACACAAGCTCGCCGGGACAGGACGCTTTAAAAAATATATATATATATATATATATATTATATATATATATATATTATATATATATATATATATATATATATATATTTTTTTTTTTATTATTTATTGTACTTGATTTTATTTATTTTTTACATCGTTTTAACAAAAAAAAAGGTCACTTTTATTCCTATTACAGGGAATGTAAACATCCCTTGTAATAGAAAAAAGCATGACAGGTCCTCTTACATATGAGATCTGGGGGTCAGAAAGACGTCACATCTCATATTTACACTAAAATGCAATAAAACAAAATAATGTGCCCTAAAGACGTATTGGGCGTAAGTGACGTTTTGACATCAATAAACAAATGCAACGAGCCGCTCCTCCAGGTGTAGGATGATAACCCGGAGGTGGAACGTCTCGTAGAGCGCCAGCCCCCGACCCGCCTCCGTGGGAAACTTGTAAAAAAAGAAATGGCTGCACATCCAGGAATTGCGATTGCCTTTTATTGTTCAAAGTGATAACACCAAAGACACCAACACGAGGACGCGTTTTGACGTGGCTTCCACCCTGCTATGCTATGGAGACGGGTGGGGGCCATCTTCCCCTCACTCGTATCGGACCAGAAATCGGACCACATGCACCCCCGAGACTAAATACAGAAATCAGACCACATGCAGAAATCGGACCACATGCAGCCCCCAGACCACATGCAGAAATCAGACCACATGCAGCCCCCACACCACATGCAGCCCCCAGACTAAATGCAGAAATCAGACCACATGCAGCCCCCACACCACATGCAGCCCCCAGACTAAACGCAGAATTTGGACCACATGCAGCCCCCAGACCACATGCAGAAATCGGACCACATGCAGCCCCCAGACCACATGCAGAAATCGGACCACATGCAGCCCCCAGACCACATGCAGCCCCCAGACTAAATGCAGAATTCGGACCACATGCAGCCCCCAGGACACATGCAGCCCCCAGACTAAACGCAGAATTTGGACCACATGCAGCCCCCAGACTAAATGCAGAATTCGGACCACATGCAGCCCCCAGACCACATGCAGAAATCGGACCACATGCAGCCCCCAGACCACATGCAGAAATCGGACCACATGCAGCCCCCAGACCACATGCAGCCCCCAGACTAAATGCAGAATTCGGACCACATGCAGCCCCCAGACCACATGCAGCCCCCAGACTAAATGCAGAATTCGGACCACATGCAGCCCCCAGACTAAATGCAGAATTCGGACCACATGCAGCCCCCAGACCACATGCAGCCCCCAGACTAAATGCAGAATTCGGACCACATGCAGCCCCCACACCAAATGCAGTCCTCGTATAACATGAAGTCCCCAGACCACATGCAGCCCCCAGACCACATGCAGCCCCCAGACCACATGCAGCCCCCTGACAGCACATGCAGCCCCCAGACCACATGCAGCCCCCTGACAGCACATGCAGCCCCCAGACCACATGCAGCCCCCTGACAGCACATGCAGCCCCCAGACCACATGCAGCCCCCAGACCACAGGCAGCCTGTAGTCACCTGTAGACCTCTACTGGAGTTACAAGGAGTGTTGTCATTCTTTCCCCAGCAGTATCTGAACACAGATGACATGGCCAGGCTCAGCTCTGAAGATGGCGGAGGTGCAAGTTGCAGGTGTATATGGCAGACATTGGATGGGGTATTGCTAGTCTGAGCACATCTGGGGGGGGGGGGGGGGGCACAGTGATGGGCAGAGGGGCAGGCAGAAAAGGCAAAAGACGGAGAGATGAAATTACACACTGCAGAGCTCAGTGAGGAGAGCTGAGAGCTGATTGGAGGGAAGGGACACACCCCCTTAACACAGCACAGGAACAGAGCTGAGGCTGACAATCACAGAGTGTGTGCTGGAGCTCCCTCCCTGTCATTATTAATTTTTTTGGGACACTGACCTGCCACACGGGGTCGGTGTGTTTGCCGGACTTGGCTGAGCTCATGTACTTTGGCTGGGGGCTGCTGGATTTGGTGTTGAAGATGGCCACGTTCCCATCGTAGAAGCCCACGGCCACCAGGTAGGGGTGTTCTTTATGGATGTCCAGACACATGACTCCGCTCTCTGTGCTGAAGATGTATTCCGGGAAGGACGGGTTCTTCAGGGTGTAGAGGAGCAGCATCCCCCGCGTCTGCTTCATGAAGTCATCTGTGAGAGGGGGAGAGAATGTGGGGGGTTATCATACTGGACCATACAGTGCCATGACCCACAGCAACCAGACATCACCGAGCGCCCTTCACTACTGAGGCCGGGCGCTGGGATGTCCTCAGGAAGATATGTACAGCACCCTGACGGCTCCTCCCACCAGCCACAATCTGCCTGCATTGCATTCAGAAGCACAGAGACCTAGTGATGACATCACTGGGTATAAAATATGGTATATAGTGAATATGGAAATGTTTTATTGAAAAATCTCACTAGCATGTCAATGAGGAAGGAGGGAAAGGGGAGGGGCAATGAAGCATCTACAGGTAGTTTGGAATAAATAATGTCAGCAGCTCTGGATGGACAATCGGCCTTGTAACATCTAATGATTTGCATAGTCGTCCCTGCTACCTTGGAATAGGAAATAAACAATTATTGGGGGATGGGGGTGGAGGTGTATACAGCATATACCTCTGGATGTAAGAAGACTCCGCTCTGCTTTGTATCACTATGAATGGAACTAACAGGACTATACTATACTGACATCTTGTGGACATTTGCAGGTACTACAACTGCGTTCCTTTTTGAGTAAGCTTCTCTGGTACAAAGACAGTGACCCCAGCATCTCCAGTAACCCCCCACGCTCCTTTCTCTCCAGTGACCCCCCGCGCTCCTGTCTCTCCAGTAACCCCCCGCGCTCCTGTCTCTCCAGTAACCCCCACGCTCCTGCCTCTCCAGTAACCCCCCGCGCTCCTGTCTCTCCAGTAACCCCCCCGCTCCTGTCTCTCCAGTAACCCCCCGCGCTCCTGTCTCTCCAGTAACCCCCCCCGCGCTCCTGTCTCTCCAGTAACCCCCCGCGCTTCTGCCCTCCAGTAACCCCCCGCGCTCCTGTCTCTCCAGTAACCCCCCGCGCTCCTGTCTCTCCAGTAACCCCCCGCGCTCCTGTCTCTCCAGTAACCCCCCACGCTCCTGCCTCTCCAATAACCCCCATGCTCCTGTCTCTCCAGTAACCCCCCCACGCTCCTGTCTCTCCAGTAACCCCCCCACGCTCCTGTCTCTCCAGTAACCCCCCGCGCTCCTGTCTCTCCAGTAACCCCCCCACGCTCCTGTCTCTCCAGTAACCCCCTCACGCTCCTGTCTCTCCAGTAACCCCCCGCGCTCCTGCCTCTCCAGTAACCCCCCCACACTCCTGTCTCTCCAGTAACCCCCCCACGCTCCTGTCTCTCCAGTAACCCCCCCGCTCCTGCCTCTCCAGTAACCCCCCCGCGCTCCTGCCTCTCCAGTAACCCCCCCACGCTCCTGTCTCTCCAGTAACCCCCCCACGCTCCTGTCTCTCCAGTAACCCCCCCACGCTCCTGTCTCTCCAGTAACCCCCCCACGCTCCTGTCTCTCCAGTAACCCCCCGCGCTCCTGTCTCTCCAGTAACCCCCCCACGCTCCTGTCTCTCCAGTAACCCCCTCACGCTCCTGTCTCTCCAGTAACCCCCCGCGCTCCTGCCTCTCCAGTAACCCCCCCACGCTCCTGTCTCTCCAGTAACCCCCCCACGCTCCTGTCTCTCCAGTAACCCCCCCGCGCTCCTGCCTCTCCAGTAACCCCCCCACGCTCCTGTCTCTCCAGTAACCCCCCCACGCTCCTGTCTCTCCAGTAACCCCCCACGCTCCTGTCTCTCCAGTAACCCCCCCACGCTCCTGTCTCTCCAGTAACCCCCCCACGCTCCTGTCTCTCCAGTAACCCCCCCACACTCCTGTCTCTCCAGTAACCCCCCGCGCTCCTGCCTCTCCAATAACCCCCATGCTCCTGTCTCTCCAGTAGTAACCCCCCCACGCTCCTGTCTCTCCAGTAACCCCCCGCGCTCTTGCCTCTCCAGTAACCCCCCCACGCTCCTGTCTCTCCAGTAACTCCCCCACGCTCCTGTCTCTCCAGTAACCCCCCCACGCTCCTGTCTCTCCAGTAACCCCCTGCGCTCCTGTCTCTCCAGTAACCCCCCGCGCTCCTGTCTCTCCAGTAACCCCCCCACGCTCCTGTCTCTCCAGTAACCCCCCGCGCTCCTGCCTCTCCAGTAACCCCCCCACGCTCCTGTCTCTCCAGTAACCCCCCCACGCTCCTGTCTCTCCAGTAACCCCCCCACGCTCCTGTCTCTCCAGTAACCCCCCCACGCTCCTGTCTTTCCAGTAACCCCCCGCGCTCCTGCCTCTCCAGTAACCCCCCCATGCTCCTGTCTCTCCAGTAACCCCCCCACGCTCCTGTCTCTCCAGTAACCCCCCCCACGCTCTTGTCTCTCCAGTAACCCCCCCACGCTCCTGTCTCTCCAGTAACCCCCCGCGCTCCTGCCTCTCCAGTAACCCCCCCACGCTCCTGTCTCTCCAGTAACCCCCTCACGCTCCTGTCTCTCCAGTAACCCCCCGCGCTCCTGCCTCTCCAGTAACCCCCCCACGCTCCTGTCTCTCCAGTAACCCCCCACGCTCCTGTCTCTCCAGTAACCCCCCCACGCTCCTGTCTCTCCAGTAACCCCCCACGCTCCTGTCTCTCCCGTAACCCCCCGCGCTCCTGTCTCGCCAGTAACCCCCCCACGCTCCTGTCTCCAGGACAATGACAGGGGAAGTCATCAACTCTATTAAAAAAAAAAAATTAAATAACTATTTCCTGCCTTTGCACTAATTAAATGTGACTGGCATTGAAGGGGTTAACACTAGGGGGTGAGGAAGGGGTTAAATGTGTACCCTGTGTTGTGTTCTAACTGTGGGGGGAGGGGGGGTGACGGGGGAGGTGACCGATTTGTGTCCCTATGTACAAGGGACACAGATCGGTCTCCTCTCTCTCCTGACAGGACGTGGATCTCTGTATTTACACACACAGATCCACGTCCTTGTCTCTGTAACCACCGATCGCGAGTGCCTGGCAGACATTGCGGTCGCCAGGCACGCGCATTGGCATCTCAGTGATGCGGCGGGCATGCACGCGCTGCCGGCGGCACTCACGCACCCCCAGTGGTGCGGAGGAGCGGAGGCCGTAAAAAGACGGCGACCAAGAAATTTAGATCCACCCTGCGGCCGTATATAGTCGTACGCCCGTCAGGAAGTGGTTAAAGGGGTTGTAAAGGGAAAAAAAAAATCCTAAATATCTTCCTTTACCTTAGTGCAATCCTTCTTTGCTTACCTCATCCTTCCATTTTTCTTTTAAATGTCCTTATTTCTTCTGAGAAATCCTCACTTCCTGTTCTTCTGTCTGTAACTTCACACAGTAATGCGAGGCTTTCTCCCTGGTGTGGAGTGTCGCGCTCGCCCCCTCCCTTGGTCTACAGGAGAGTCAGAACGCTCTCTACGTTGCAGATAGAGAAAGGAGCTGTGTGTTAGAGAGCGTCCTGACTCTCCTGTATTCCAGGGAGGGGGGCGAGCACGACACTCCACACCCAGGAGAAAGCCTCGCATTACTGTGTGGAGTTACAGACAGAAGAACAGGAAGTGAGGATTTCTCAGAAGAAATAAGGACATTTAAAAGCAAAATGGAAGGATGAGGTAAGCGAAGGAGGACTGCACTAAGGTAAAGCAAGATATTTAGGAAAAAATTGTACCTTTACAACCCCTTTAATACGGCTTTTATGTTACATAATAGGAGAAAATCTACATTTTGGAGCTGTCAGGAAAAAAAAAAGCATATAAAAATGTAAGCAGCCGTTTGAAATGTTTTACATTTTTAAATGTATTTATTATTCTTTTTTTAGGTTATGCCATGTGAAGGGAACATGATAAGAAAACAAAGTAGGTGATTTCCCAACTTGGCTGCAAAGAGACAATTCAATCCTGAACATTTATTAAACTGAAGCAATGCTGAATCTGGCCACTAGAGGGAGAAATTCTACAAGAATGGAGCTGATTGTTCTATTTGCTGAGGACCTTCTACTCAATCCCTCTCCCAAAGCCAAGTCCCCCTTTTTGACAAATAAATGCACATTTTTTGCAGGTTAAAAAAAATGTGCATTTATTATTATTTTCTCAGGAGTCTGCAGAGCATTGCACCTGAGATCAGTGGGTGCATCATCAGGCTCCTGCAGGCTCTTCCTATAGCTCTATGCCCATACCTCCATAAGGACTGGCAGTTTCCGAGCTGCAGGGAAAGTGAATGGACTACAAGGGTGCTGATCAGTCATTGAAACTACAAATCCCATCTGCCACAGTGGCCGATGGGACTTGTAGTTTATTCATTCACAGAGCCCTGTGGTTGAATGATGCGGCTGTGCTTATGGAGCCCCACATAGCCGCGGCGATTTTAAAATGTGACAGCGGCTGCCACGAGTGGAACTCCCACTTTTCAGAGTCTATAAACAATATACAGCGGAACCTCCGATTACGAGTATAATCCGTTCCAGCAGAATGCTCGTAATCCAAAGTACTTGTATATCAAAGCGAGTTTTCCCACTGAAGTCAATGCAAACGAAAATAATTTGTTCCGCATTGACTTCAATGGGATGCAATACCGAATGTGGCCAGAGGTGGGGGGGGGGCGCCAGAGAGCGCCGAAAGGCCAGAGGACACTTTGGCTCGGCTTCTGTGCCCCTGTACCTCAGGCCAAATGAGGTACTGCAGGCCAATGTTCGGCTCCTGCGCCCCCGTACCTCTGGCCAAATGAGGTACTGCAGGCCAATGTTCGGCTTCTGCGCCCCGTACCTCAGGCCAAATGAGGTACTGCAGGCCAATGTTTGGGTCCTGCGCCCCCGTACCTCAGGCTAAATGAGGTACTGCAGGCCTATTTTCGGCTCTGCTCGGCTCCTGCACCCCCTGTACCTTAGGCGGAATGAGGTACTGCAGGCCAATGTTCGGCTTCTGCGCCCCGTACCTCAGGCCAAATGAGCTACTGCAGGCCTATTTTCGGCTCTGCTCGGCTCCTGCTTCCCTGTACCTCAGGCCAAATGAGGTACTGCATGGCAATGTTCAGGTCCTGCGCCCCCGTACCTCAGGCCAAATAAGGTACTGCAGACCTATTTAGCTTGAATTCTGCTCGTCTTGTGAGTCAACACCCGCAAACCGAGTTAGAATTAAAAAAAAATAAAAATTTGCTCGCAAATCAAACCGCTCTCAAACAAAGTTACTCTTACGTAGGTGCTACTACCCATACAACTCCCATGAGGCATTGCAGGGCTGATAGTTACAAGAATGACTCCCATAGGTAGAGGAATGATAGAACTTGTAGTTCAGCAACAGCTGGAGGGCCGTCAGTTGGTAGAGTGTACAGGATGTCAGAAATCTGTATAGTGTTCAGTACCCAGACAGTGCAGGGCTGGCACGGGGTAACTGACTGTAACGGTCAGGGGTTAACACCGTTTACGATATTCCATTCCACCCACGACAGCTTTTCGACACTCCACAATCCAGCAGACAGGACCCATAAGAATTCCCCAGAAAAACGAGACACACAGCTCTGTTCTCTGGTTCCAAACGGATAGATCTTTAATGGTAAACTCAGGCTCTTATATACATCAAAAAGCATGCTGCAGTAAACAAAGGGACAATGACAGACTCCAACCACAACATCATACAATGGGTACTAACGAGCCTCCAATACACATTATCTTGGATAGACTTTCTGGCACTGGGTCTGACACAATCCACAGGAGCTAAGCAAGACTCCGGCTCTTCTCACCTCAATACAATACACATTCCTTTAGTAAACATAAGTCAGACATCTGACCTGTGTGCTAATTCACATTCCACATCTATCATCAATAGAACATTCACACAATACAGTGGTAATTAGCATCACACAATGAACAGGTCTTTAGAAGCCAAACTAAGGTTAATTTACATGACAGTAGCAGACTTAATTACCCCCTTAACAGACTATGTTCCACATTGAACGAGTCGCTCTATTGACCGGTTGTAATTAGTTCTTCTAGACATTCTTAAAGCGGATGTCCGCTCAAAAAAATATTAAAAGCCAGCAGCTACAAATACTACAGCTGCTGACTTTTAATATTAGGACACTTACCTGACCTGGATTCCAGCGCCGTCCGCAGCAAGGGACGAGCGATCGCTCGTCTCTCTGCTGCTCCCCCCTCCATCCACGGTGAGGGAACTAGGAAGTGAAGCGCTCCGGGTTCACTGCCCGGTTCCCTACGGCACATGCGCGAGTCGCGCTGTGCCTGCCGATTGGCTCCCGCTGTGTGCTGGGAGCCGAGAGTTCCCAGCACACAACGGGGGGCGAAGGGAGGTGACGACATGCCCGCATTCTGTCCGAGACTGCTGGGCCGGAAGTGGCTGTGACACCGGAGGGGGCCGGAAGAGACTGTGACACCGGAGGGGGGGGAGGGTTCCGATCAGCGTGAGTTCCACTTTAGGGTGGAGCTCCGCTTTAAATATATTGTGGAGTATCATTACTGCCCCATCTCATGTAATCCAAGATATCATTTTTCAGTCATCCTATGCCCCTAGTGGACATAGGATGACCCTAGACACAAGAGTATTGGTGAAGCTGAAACAGGAGTACCCCTCACCCTTCAAGAGCCTCTGGGTCCCACGGGCCCTCCCGTTACACTGACTATGGGAGATAAAGACCAGTCCTGTAACCCCAAGAGACGCAACATTTTTAGTAACCCCCCAAAATTTCTCTGTGACAGCAACATGACATCCCCCCCCCCCCCTGTCACCTCCACCATCCCACCATTCATCTCACTGACAGAGGAGATACTTACAGGATCCGTGGCCAACCGCAAACAGGTCTTTGTACTTGGGGCTCCTGTGGGAGAAGAAGACATCAGTGAGAATGTATGGAGGCGGAGCATCTACAACTGAAGATTCCAAATGCTTCAGCTCCACGACTTTTCTGAAGCACTATTTTTATTACAAGTAAAAATCAGTATTTTTTGCTAGAAAATTACTCAGAACCCCCAAACATTTTATATATATATATTCAATTTTTTATGTCCCACAGTATTTGCACAGCGGTTTTCAAAATCATTTAAAAAAAAAAAAAAAAAACAGTTTAACCCCTTCCATACCGGGGGGCACTTACACACCTTCCTGCCCAGACCAATTTTCAGCTTTCAGCGCTTTCGCCATTTGAATGACAATAGCGCGGTCGTGCTACACTGTACCCAAACATTTTTTTTATAATTTTGTTCCCACAAATAGAGCTTTCTTTTGGTGATATTTTATCACCTCTGCGATATTTATTTTTTGCTCAACAGATAAAAAAAAGACAGAGAATTTGGGGAAAAAAAAAAAGTTTTTCTTTGTTTCTGTTATTTTTTGGGGAAAAAGATACGTTTTCTTCTTCAAATGACAGGCACTGATAAGGAAGCACTAATGGACACTGATAGGCGGCACTGATGATGGGCACTGAAAGGTGGCACTGATGGGCACTCATAGGTGGCACTGATGGGTACTTATGGGTGGCACAGATTGGCACTGATAGGTGACACTGATGGGTACTTATGGGTGGCACTGATAGGTGGGACTGATGGGTACTCATGGGTGGCACTGATGGGCACTCATAGGCGGCATTGATGTGTACTTATGGGTGGCACAAATGGGCACTGATAGGTGGGACTGATGACACTGATGGGTGGCATTGCTGGACATCACTGATTTTATTTGTCCCATAATGGTGCCAGTCAGCAGGCCCGGATTTACTCCCTTTGCCTCCCCAAGGACGGGTCCTTCAATGCCGCCCTCGCCTATGCACTACAGGGGGGACATTATCCGCCGGGGGACTTTTTCGGCAGGATACTGAGATGCATTGAGAAGCGGAGGGGGACTGGGATTGGTACTGATGAAAATGACACTGAGAACCTGGGGGGTGCTGCTGCCGAAAATGAGAAAATGACATTGAGAACCGGGAGGGGGGTTGCTACTGCCGAGAACCATCTCACCTCCTCTTCCCTCTGTTTTCTCTTCTCTCACCATCCGCATGACAGGGGAAACGCCCGAAATTAAAGTGAAATTGTCCTCTCCTCTTAGCCACAGTGCCGCCCCTGCACCCACTGCCGCCCCGAGGCCTGGCCTTGTTTGGAATCCGGCCCTGCCAGTCACTGCCCATTTGTGGGCACTGATTGGCATTAGGGCTGCAACTAACGATTATTTTCATAATCGATTAGTTGGCCGATTATTGTTTCGATTAATCGGATAATAGCCTTAAAAATAAAAAAAATTACCATTTATTTTATTTTTATTTTTTGGGGCCAATTTGTTGTCGGGCGGATTACAAAACACAAATTGCTGCAAAAACACACTCCATGCTTTTCTGCAGCTTCTCCATTGAAGTATATTGAACCAGAAAAACCCACACAAAATAGCACCGTTTTGCATTAAAAACTCCTCGCCGTTTCCAAATACGCAGCCGCTGAAAAAAAATCCTGGATGTGAACGTGTCCCATAGGAAAACATGGAAATGATCTGTAGTGTGTTTCTGCAAAAAGCACCAAAAACACACAGAGGTGTGACCCGGCCTGAGGTGTTTAGTAACATAATGGGGGTTAAAAACAAACAACAATAAGTACAAAAAGAGCAAATAATCGCTACCGTAAGGGGGTCATTGTTTTAATGTGGGACAGTGAAAGTAATATTTACATTAGCGATTTGCTTTTTTGTACTATAAAGGGCTGGTTTTAGTTTTTTTAACCCCCATTATGTTACTGGCCGATTAACCCATTATGAAAATTGTAATCGATGCATTTCATAATCGATTAGTTGTTTCGGCCCTAATTGGCATATAATGGGCATATATTGATGCATGTGGATGGCCATGGGGGAATGTACCTGGCCATCCACATGTTAGGGAGTTCCCTGGAGGTTCTGGCGGCTTCCCTGGTGGTCATCCGAGGGGGGCTGCGCTGATAAACAATCAGCGCAAATCCCCCCTGTCAGGAAAGCCGCCGATCAGCTCTCCTCTACTCGCATCTGTGAAACACGAGTGAGGAAGAGCCGATCAATTGCTCTTCCTGTTTACATTGTGATCAGCCGTGATTGGACACAGCTGATCACGTGGTAAAGGGCCTCTGTCGGAGGCTCTTTACCAAGATCGGTGTAGCGGTGTGGCAGACTGACACACCTCACCACCGATCGCTGCGATGTGTACCCCCACGGGCATGCGGCAGCTGGGCGTCATGTGGCGCCCAGTCAGGATAACTGAACCACCGCCCGGCCGTCATTTTGCTATAGGCCGGGTGGTAAGTGTTTAATGAATTTTAGTGCAAAAAAAAAAAATACAATATATAACCCACATGTTTGGTATAATATAAAAGATGAAGTTACGCCGAGTAAATAGATACCCAACATGTAATGCTTTGAAATTGCCCACACTCATGGAATGGTGACAAATTATGATACTTAAAAATCTACAACCCAAGATAAGCAACTTTTAGCGTATCTCTCTTGCATACACTGTTAATCATAATTTGTTGGGAAGGATAGATAGGTAGTGCATGTGTATACTGTATGCATATTTTGTGATGCTTTGTACGACAGGAATAGTTTTTTCTACAATTATATGTACTGCATTTAAAAAAAAAAAAAACATGTTATTACACTACAGAGGTTTTAATGCTTCCGTGCTTTTTTTTGTAACAAAAAACATTTTATTAACGGTCGTGTTTGCGGTACAGAATACAGAGGTTTCTTCTGCTTCCTTGGTTTTACAGAAAAAAAAATCTTAAAGGGGTTGTAAAGGTACAATTATTTTTTCCCTAAATAGCTTCCTTTACCTTAGTGCAGTCCTCCTTCACTTACCTCATCCTTCCATTTTGCTTTTAAATGTCCTTATTTCTTCTGAGAAATCCTCACTTCCTGTTCTTCTGTCTGTAACTCCACACCGTAATGCAAGGCTTTCTCCCTGGTGTGGAGTGTCATGCTCGCCCCCTCCCTTGGATTACAGGAGAGTCAGGATGCTCTCTACGAGCTTCGGACCGGGTCACGGGAGTGCGCCGCGGGCGCGCGTGATCCACGGCTGGGTACTAGTACCGACGTAAATATACGTGGATGTGCTTAGCCGTGCCATTCTGCTGACGTATATGTGCAGGAGGCGGTCCTTAAGCAGTTAACCTGCATAATGGTCCGGGGCTGAAGTGGTTAAAGGGTTTGTAAAGCTTAATTTTTATTTTTTTTTAAATAACAAACATGTCATACCAATCACCACTGTGCAGTTTGTTTTGCACAGAGTGGCCCCGATCCTCCTGTTCTGGGGTCCCACAGCGGCTCTCTCAGCAGGCGCACTCCCGTCTCATAGACACAATGGCCCATATTCACAAAGCACTTATGCCGACGGAAGTGCAAATGTACGCCGGACCCACAAACCAACATACGCCTAAAAACTGGCCACCCTACGCCGATGTAGCTTACATACACCGGCGTAGCGTGGGCGCACATATGGGCTGGACGCATGTTGCTGCTCCCATTGATTAGGCATTCAAACATGCAAATTCACGTACGTGCGCCCGGCGCATGCTACGCGAGGTGCGTGTAAATTGTACGTCCGGCGTAAAGTTATTCGCCATAAATGAGGCACAACTTGGCAACAGACATGCAAAGGTCTGCACCAGAGAACACAGATCGGCGTATTGGGCGTACGTTACGTTCACGGAGTACGTAGTGATCTGGTGTAGCTTAGGCAGTTGTGCCGGCGTAGTTGTGAGCATGCGCATAAGGGTGCCGTTTCATGTGTCCACGTCACGGCAACGTCACGGCGCATGCGCAGTTCGTGATACGCCGGGCGTAAAACACTGCACCATGCTCGGACTATCATTTGCATGGGGTCACGCCCACTTCCACCTACGCCGGCCTGCGCCTTCGAAAAATATGCCAAGCCGACGCAGCGTTGAGAGCAATAGCTTGCTGAATGCAGTGCTTGCCTCTCCGCGCTGCGTTGGCATGGCGTACGGCGTTTGCGCTACGGCGGCGTAATGTGCGCCCAACACTCTGTGAATCTAGGCCAGAGTGTAGACTCGGTTCCGCTCCCCGCTCCACTGGATTTGATTGCTAGCAGCGGAAGCCAATGACCGCGCTGCTATCAATCTATCCAACCAAGAGACGGGACTCCATGGAGAAGAGGATGCCTGGAGACGAGCCGAGCAGGCAAACGGGCTCAGGTAAGTATAACGGGCGGGGGGCTGGGCGGCCTGTGATTGCCAGGCATTGTCAGTTTAAGCGACACAGTGCTGAATCACAAAAGTGGCCCGGTCATTGACCAGCAAAATGGTCCGGGGCTTAAGTGGTTAAAGAACATTCTTAATCCAGCTGATGAGAGAGAACAGGAAAGGGAAGGTGTTAATTCTGCTCCAGTCCGCTGGGCAAGTCACATGAGAAGAAGCAGCGGTGTGCGGTGCCGCAGTGTACAGACAGATGTCTCCTCGTGGGGATCGGGGACACATCTTCCTGTGTGCGGCCAGCCATGCAAAGTGATAACATCTGCCTGACTGCTCCCTCCTGGGTCCCTTCCTCCTGAATTATGAATTAAAGGAATACTTTCTACATGCCCTGTGTGCACGCTGATCCTGAACGTGAAGAGGGTCAGACATGAGATTTCTAGTTACATAAGAAAAGAATAAATGTATTCGGTGTCCCGATCTGTATATGATGTGTATGGAGCCCTGTGCTAAATCATAACATTTCACTTTGGCTGGGATCACCTGTCCACTGAGACTCTTGTACTAATTCCATGCGGGCGCCGGGCACCACAGGATCTCCTCATCTGGAGACAAACATGTCTAGATTTACCATCCTCCACTTGTAAGAACTTCTGGGTGTAGGGACCACCCCCCCCCCCCCCCGGGCCACCATCAGGGGGGTACACCCAGTACACCTGTAAGGGGCCCGGAGATCCCCAGGGGCCCGGATGGCAACCCTCTTTTTTTATTTCAATTGTTTTATTTTTATTTTTTTTGTAAGGGGCCCCAGATGGAAACCCCCCCCCCCCTTTTTTTTATAAAAGAATAATATATTTTTTTATATACACATTTAAAAAAAAAATACATTTTATATATATATATATTTTGTTGTTTTTAGGTCCCCCAGGGCTCCAGATGGCAACCCCCCCCCCTTTTTTTTATAAGAAAAAAAAATGTTATGTTTAAAATCTTTTTTCCCCCCTTTTTTATTAAAGGGCCCAGAGGTCCCCAGGGCCCAGGATGGCAACCCCCTCTTTTTTTTCCCTAAAACATGTTTTTTAATTTTTTTATATATATATATTTTTTTAATGAGCCTAGAGGCCCCCAGGGCCTCCGATGGCAACCACCCTTTTTTTCTTTCATTTATAAAACACATTTTTTAATCTTTTATTCTTTTTTATTCTTTTTTTTTTTTTAAAGGGCCCAGAGGTCCTTAGGGCCCCGGATGGCTACCCCCCCCCCCCCCTCGGTTCCCTGGGGCCCCATAATTCCTGATGGCGGCTCTAAACCCGGCCCCATTTCAGAAGCTGCCAGCTGGGCAGTGGTGGCCCGTCCAAGCTGTTACAAAAAAAAATCACTTTAAGAGTAACCAGGCGCCGGACATGCAGCGGTCTATAGGAAGCTCCCCAGCCTGCAATCAGCTAATTTCAGGCTGGGAAGCTGATTTGCCTGTGTTTAGGGCGTGTGCAGGGCACAAGCTGTGCGCCCGCACACACTCCCACTCTATCAGATTTGTCAGTATGCCTATAAACTGGCTAGGATTTGTGCGGCAGGGACCGGTGGAGAGGATAGTGGGTGGTACTTTTGGCGTCAATGTGGGGGTGGAGTTAACTGGAGTGCATGTGCAGTGGATTTAGAGTGGAGAGGAGAGGTGCAATGGAAGGTAAGTGCTGGCCATAGTGCTACAGACCCCTCACCCTGTCTGTATAGGAAGGAGTGGGATCACTGAACACTAGTGTTGCTCACGAATATTTGCATTGCGAATATTTGTTACGAATATTGCATATTCGAGTATTCGCGAATAAATCGAATATCGCGGTGAATATTTGCTATATTTTTTCAAATTTATTTTTAAAACAGATCACATCCTAGTGATCTCCATCGACGTCTAAAAGCATTGCTGGTATGATTAGAGACCCTGGGCCGAGTAGCTAAGGGCGATCCTTTTATGTTGCCGAATATTCGCAATGCGAATATTCGTATTACGAATATTCGCGAATGCGTTCTCTGCCCTTCTGTGTTTTGTGTATTAAAAAAAAAAAAATTAGCTTTAGTTTAGTCATATAAGTTTGTGTAAGTAGAGTTAGTGTTTAGTGCCTATTAGTTTAGTAATCCAGGAAATGATCTCCGTTTTCGCGTGTTGACGAGAATTTCGCAATCAATTTCGCATTCCCACTAGCGAAATTTCGCAATTTTTATTTTTTTTGATAAAATATCACGAATATTCAATATTAGCGAATATTCTTCTATATATTCGCGAAATATCGCGAAATCGAATATGGCGTATTCCGCTCATCACTACTGAACACACACACGCTGGGAACATGCTTATAATGGACAGCACAAGAGTTAAACCGCGGCCTGCCATGCCTGGGTGACATCATGCGATTGTTTGGCCAGCCCCTGCCCCGCACAGATTTTGTCCCGTCTGTATTGCCACACGCGCTGCGTCTCCCGACTCCATCGGATCCTGGCATCCTAGGGATTGGAGCGATCGTGTCACTCAGGGATCCAAGCTGCCACCAATGACAGCCGGAGATCACCTTCCCTCTGCTACTAGACAGGATCCCTACAGAGCATATACACTGCGACCATGGCTGACATCAGCATCGACAGCGCCAAGATGCCAGGAGTCAAAGAAGGTACATGGGGGGTCTGTGTGTGTGCCCCTCCTCCACCGATCTCCCCTCTCTATTGACCATTCCATCCCCCAGCACCGATCTCTCCTATGATTGTGGGTGGTGGTGATAGGCCTGCTGTGTGTACTATAGGAGATTGCTGATTATTCCCCTCTGCAGCATCCGATGGGGCACAGTAGTGGCAGTTGATAGGCACACTGGCAGCATCTGATGGAGAACAGTAGCGGCATTTGATGGGCACACTGGCAGCATCTGATAGGGCACAGTAGCGGCATTTGATGGGCACACTGGCAGCATCTGATGGGGCACAGTAGCGACAATTGATCAGCACACTGGCAGCATCTGATGGGGCACAGTAGTGGCAATTTATTGGCACACTTGCAGCATCTGATGGGGCACAGTAGCGACAATTGATGAGCACACTGGCAGCATCTGATGGGGCACAGTAGCGACAATTGATGAGCACACTGGCAGCATCTGATGGGGCACAGTAGCGGCAATTTATTGGCACACTGGCAGCATCTGATGGGGCACAGTAGCGACAATTGATCAGCACACTGGCATCATCTGATGGGGCACAGTAGCGGCAATTTATTGGCACACTGGCAGCATCTGATGGGGCACAGTAGCGACAATTGATGAGCACACTGGCAGCATCTGATGGGGCACAGTAGCGACAATTGATCAGCACACTGGCAGCATCTGATGGGGCACAGTAGCGGCAATTGATCAGCACACTGGCAGCATCTGATGGGGCACAGTAGCGGCAATTGATCAGCACACTGGCAGCATCTGATGGGGCACAGTAGCGGCAATTGATCAGCACACTGGCAGCATCTGATGGGGCACAGTAGCGGCAATTGATCAGCACACTGGCAGCATCTGATGGGGCACAGTAGCGGCAATTGATCAGCACACTGGCAGCATCTGATGGGGCACAGTAACGGCAATTGATCAGCACACTGGCAGCATCTGATGGGGCACAGTAGCGGCAATTGATGAGCACACTGGCAACATCTGATGGGGCACAGTAGCGGCAATTGATGGGCACACTGGCAGCATCTGATGGGGCACAGTAGCGACAATTGATCAGCACACTGGCAGCATCTGATGGGGCATAGTAGTGGCAATTGATGGGCACACTGGCAGCATCTGATGGGGCACAGTAGCGGCAATTGATTGGCACACTGGAAGCATTTGATGGGGCACAGTGGTGGCAATTGACGCCATCATATGACGTCCACCCAGAACAAGAGCTGCACTGCTCCGCCGTCTCATTTGATGGCGGGTGGGCAGGTGGCAACTAGTTAATATAAATTGGACCATAGGCAAACATTTTCTTGGGCCCTGCCAAATCCACTTGTCAACTATTTTCAGGCAGTGTAGGCTTAAGGGCAGTTGCTTTGTGCCCCACAAGAATGACTGGGCCGGGGGCAGCTGCCCTTTTTGCCCTGCCTTAAAGCTGGCCCTCAGAGTTCTGGTCTACTGGCATGTACCTCAGGCTGCTGTATAGCCGACACTCCATTCCCCCACCTTCATGGAATAAAAGATTTGTTTTTTTATTTACTAGGGGCCCAGTCTTATTTTATTACTGGGGTCCAGTGCGGTCTTCCCTTGTTGGTCTTTTTTATCAAAAACAATAATGCATTTGCAGAATTTTTGATTTCCTGAATGCAATAAATAGTTCTGATTTTTTTTCTTTTAAGGAAAGCCATGTATAAATAAGTAAAATAAACACATAACACTATGCATTCCCTTAATGGCAAGTCTACGTTAAGCTCCCATCTTAACAGTGGGTCTGATCAATACACATTCACAGAAAGCCTCAGACACATTACTTGTACTTCCTGAACTCACCAGCAGAGGGCAGTCACAGCCAGGCGTTTGGCTTTATCGTACTGAAACTTCCATAGCGGCAGAAGCGTTCCTTCTTGCTCCCTGAACTCATCGGCGACATCCTCAAAGTACTTGAAGTCTGAAGGTACAAGAGAAGTTGGTAATAGAGCCATGTCACTTTAGCAGCTTCTGCACGGCCCCGCAAACTACAAATCCCAGCATTCCCCTACCAGCTAGAAAGCACAGGACACATTCCTAATGTCAGGTGTTACAAGGAAAGTGTATTCCCCAACTCTTATATACACTAGATTACCAAAAGTATTGGGACGTCTGCCTTTATGAACTTTAATGGCATCCCAGTCTTAGTCTGTAGGGTTCAATATTGAGTTGGCTCCGCCCTTTGCAGCTATAACAGCTTCAACTCTTCTGGGAAGGCCGTCCACAAGGTTTAGGAGTGTTTCAATGGGAATGTTTGACCATTCTTCTAGAAGAGCGTTTGGACGAGAAGGCCTGGCTCGCAGTCTCCACTCTAATTCAGCCCAAAGGTGTTCTATCGGGTTGAGGTCAGGACTCTGTGCAGGCCAGTCAAGTTCCTCCATCCCAAAGTCGCTCATCCATGTCTTTATGGACCTTGCTTTGTGCACTGGTCCAAATTATTTGGTGGAGGGGGGATAATGGTGAGGGGGTTGTTTTTCAGGGGTTGGGCTTGGCCCCCTAGTTCCAGTGAAGGGAACTCTTAAGGTGTCAGCACACCAAGATATTTTGGGCAATTTTATGCTCCCAACTTTGTGGGAACAGTTTGGGGACGGCCCCTTCCTGTTCCAACATGACTGCACACCAGAGCACAAAGCAAGGTCCATAAGATGATCATATGGAGAGGGTACCCAAGCAGAACTCTATAGTCCTTGATGGCTCTTCCTACTATGGGTGACCTGCATCTACCCTCCTGACCATGGGATACCCAGGAGAATTTCTATAGTTTCTGAGACCTGCCCATTGGATTATTGAGTAGATCTCCATGGTCCCTGAGACCCCCTCCCCATATGGTGCCCTGCATCTACCATCTTGGCCATGGGATACCTGTGCAAAATTCCTAATTTTATGGTGAACGACACCTATCTTCACCATGGGATGCCCAAGCATAAATCTGTAGCCCCTCAAGCCTCCTTCTCATCACATGGTGACCTGCATGTATCATCCTGGCTATGGGACACTGGAGGAGATTTCTATAGTCCCCGAGGCCTCCTCCCCCATCATATAAAGACCTGCATCTACCACCCTTGCCATGGGTTCCCAGGGAGATCACTACAGTCCCTGAGGCCTCCTCCCCCATCATATGATGACCTGCATCTACCACCCTTGCCATGGGATACCCAGGGAGATCACTACAGTCCCTGAGGCCTCCTCCCCCATCATATAAAGACCTGCATCTACCACCCTTGCCATGGGATACCCAGGGAGATCACTACAGTCCCTGAGGCCTCCTCCCCCATCATATAAAGACCTGCATCTACCACCCTTGCCATGGGATACCCAGGGAGATCACTACAGTCCCTGAGGCCTCCTCCCCCATCATATGACCTGCATCTACCATCCTTGCCATGGGATACCTGTGCAAAATTCCTAATTTTATGGTGAACGACACCTATCTTGACCATGGGATGCCCAAGCATAAATCTGTAGCCCCTCAAGCCTCCTTCTCATCACATGGTGACCTGCATGTATCATCCTGGCTATGGGACACTGGAGGAGATTTCTATAGTCCCTGAGGCCTCCTCCCCATCATATGATGACCTGCATCTACCACCCTTGCCATGGGATACCCGGGGAGATCACTACAGTCCCTGAGGCCTCCTCCCCCCCCCCCATCATATAAAGACCTGCATCTACCACCCTTGCCATGGGATACCCGGGGAGATCACTACAGTCCCCGAGGCCTCCTCCCCCATCATATGATGACCTGCATCTACCACCCTTGCCATGGGATACCCGGGGAGATCACTACAGTCCCCGAGGCCTCCTCCCCCATCATATGACCTGCATCTACCACCCTTGCCATGGGATACCTGGGGAGATCACTACAGTCCCTGAGGCCTCCTCCCCCATCACATGATGACCTGCATCTACCACCCTTGCCATGGGATACCCGGGGAGATCACTACAGTCCCTGAGGCCTCCTCCCCCATCATATGATGACCTGCATCTACCACCCTTGCCATGGGATACCCGGGGAGATCGCTACAGTCCCTGAGGCCTCCTCCCCCATCATATGATGACCTGCATCTACCACCCTTGCCATGGGATACCCGGGGAGATCACTACAGTCCCTGAGGCCTCCTCCCCCATCATATGACCTGCATCTACCACCCTTGCCATGGGATACCCGGGGAGATCACTACAGTCCCTGAGGCCTCCTCCCCCATCATATAATGACCTGCATCTACCACCCTTGCCATGGGATACTCGGGGAGATCGCTATAGTCCCTGAGGCCTCCTCCCCCATCATATAATGACCTGCATCTACCACCCTTGCCATGGGATACCCGGGGAGATCACTACAGTCCCTGAGGCCTCCTCCCCCATCACATGATGACCTGCATCTACCACCCTTGCCATGGGATACCCGGGTAGATCACTACAGTCCCTGAGGCCTCCTCCCCTATCATATGATGACCTGCATCTACCACCCTTGCCATGGGATACCCGGGTAGATCACTACAGTCCCTGAGGCCTCCTCCCCCATCATATGACCTGCATCTACCACCCTTGCCATGGGATACCCGGGGAGATTTCTACAGTCCCTGAGGCCTCCTCATCATATGGTGACCTGTATTAACCATCTTGGCTATAGGATAACCAAGCAGATCTCTAAAGTTCCTAAGGACTCCGCCTCCTCATATGGTGACCAGCATCTACCATCCTTGCCATAGGATACCCGAGGAGATCTCTATAGTCCTGGGGGCCTCTTCCCTATCATATGATGACCAGCATCTACCATCCTGGCATTGGGATACCCGAGGAGATCTCTATAGTGGCGGGGTCCTCCTCCCTATCATGTAATGACCTCCATGTACCAGTGGCGGTGTGCATCCATAGAGGGCGCCGGAGCGCCGCCCCCTCTCTCCTGCACCCGTCAATCACCAATAGATAGATTCATGCATTGCATGAATCTATCTATTGTCGCCACTGTCGCCCTCTATTCAGATGTCCGGCCCCTTGCCGGGTGACGGTCATCTGAATTACAGCGCTGGGGGTGTTTTGGCAGTGCTTGATTAGAGACAGAGGCTCTAATAGGCTTCCTAATTAGAGCATGAGGGCTCTAATAGGCTAACAAATTGGTAAACAGCTTGCGCACTGCTGTGTTAGGGAATCGTTTCCCTATCACTGACCTGCCTCTCAGCCAATCAGGTGCACCGGGTCTGGTTACCGGTCACCTGATTGGCTGAAGCGACAGGCGTCCAATCATAGCAGAGATGACAAGAAGAGAACGGGAGAAGACATTGAGGACTCGGAGGGAGCGCGGAGGCTGGCGCTGACCCGAGAATGGTAAATGCCGGGCAGGGGGACAAACTGGTTGAATTTGATGGGGCAAACTGGCAGCGTTTGATGGGCACAGTGGTGGCAATTTATGGGCACAGTGGTGGCAGTTTGGTAGGCACAGGCGACCAATCACAGCGCCTGTAGGCACAGTGGCTGTAATTGATGGGCACAGTGGCTGCGTTCGATGGCACAGTGGCTGTAATTGATGGGCACAGTGGCTGCGTTCGATGGCACAGTGGCTGCGTTCGATGGCACAGTGGCTGCGTTCGATGGCACAGTGGCTGCGTTCGATGGCACAGTGGCTGCGTTCGATGGCACAGTGGCTGCGTTCGATGGCACAGTGGCTGCGTTCGATGGCACAGTGGCTGCGTTCGATGGACACAGTGGCTGCGTTCGATGGACACAGTGGCTGCGTTCGATGGACACAGTGGCGGCAATTGATGGGCACAGTGGCGGCAATTGATGGGCACAGTGGCGGCAATTGATGGGCACAGTGGCTGCGTTTGATGGCACAGTGGCTCCGTTTGATGGCACAGTGGTATCAATTGATGGGCACAGTGGCTGCAATTGATGGGCACAGTGACTGCAATTGATGAGCACAGTGGCAGCGTTTGATGGGCACAGTGGCTGCGCTTGATGGGCACAGTGGCTGCGCTTGATGGGCACAGTGGCTGCGCTTGATGGGCACAGTGGCTGCGTTTGATGGGCACAGTGGCTGCATTTGAACACCAGCCGCCACTGCTGGCTATGGAATACCCGAGGAGATCTCTACAGTCCCTGTGGCCTCTGCATCATATGGTGACCTGTATCTACCATCCTAGCCCTGAGATACCCAAGCAGACCTCTATAGTCCCCGAAGCCTCCTCTGTATGTATGTAAACAATACCTTGTGTGATGTCATCAAATGTGTTCTGGTTCACCATCCTCTCCATGATCTTACTAGACTTCACCACTTTGCTGATGTCATCGCTCTGCACCAAAGACAAAAGAAGTCACGATACACAATTTATAATGTAATGGATCATCCTGCGTATTCCAAGCATGAAACTGTACAGAAGGTGAGGCAGAAGACCGCTCAATGAACAGACGGTAAGAGAAAACTAAAGAGAACCTGTCTGCAGTCTATACTACACAACATTCTGGTTCACATCACGGCCTTTCCTCTCTGTACTACTCTGGGTGTGCTCAGTAAACAAATACCAAGAGGAACTTGGCACCCCACCCCCGACATCCCACTATGCATTGTGTGCACCTCCATGACATTGTGAAACAGTATTGTGGCGGACCTAGCCGGGACAGAGGCTTTTGGAGGGGACTGAATACTGGCCTCATGCCTACCGATTATGGGCCCTGGCATTTGGGGGAACGGTGCTCTTTGTGAACTGTATGCCTGGGGACCCCTGAGGTGGTGTTACTTTGGATTCAGGTTAATGTCCCCCCAAGACACACAGACTCTGGGAAGCCTGTATCTGTCATATTAGAAAGAGTGACTGATTCATAATGTTGGGACACATACCGTAAGAAGATGCTGATGTCACCTCCAGCCACCTGTCTGTTATAATGTAAATGAGTCTAGTATAACTTCTAAGGCCGCGTACACACGTCCGAGAACCTTGTCGGGCTAAACTCATCGTTCCGCCCGTCGAGGTTCCCAATGAGCGGTCGAAAAGGTCGTCGAGCCAAATTTCCTCATTGAACAACGAGGAAATAGAGAACATGCTCTCTATTTTGGCTCAACGAGCTTCCCGATGGTTTGCTCGTCGAATTGTACACACGACCGATTTTCTCGGCAGAATACGTCTCCCAGCGAGCTTCTCGCTGGATTCTGCCGAGAAACTCGGTCGTGTGTAGGGGGCCTGAGAGTCTTTCACCCACTGTTGTTTGTAATAAATTAACCCTGCAATTGTATGAAGTAGGGTTGTCCCGATACCACTTTTTTAGGACCGAGTACAAGTACGGATACTTTTTTTCAAGTACTCGCCAATACCGAATACCGATACTTTTTTTAAATGTGTCCCCAAATGCAGCCGTGTCCCCCCACAAATGCAGCCATGTCCCCCACATATTGCAGCCATGTCATGTCCCCCACATGCAGTCATGTATGTCCCCCCACATATGCAGTCATGTATGTCCCCCACATATGCAGCCATGTATGTCCCCCCACATATGCAGCCATGTATGTCCCCCACATATGCAGCCATGTATGTCCCCCACATATGCAGCCATGTATGTCCCCCACATATGCAGCCATGTATGTCCCCCACATATGCAGCCATGTATGTCCCCCAAATAAGCAGCCATGTATGTCCCCCACATATGCAGCCATGTATGTCCCCCACATATGCAGCCATGTATGTCCCCCACATATGCAGCCATGTATGTCCCCCATATGCAGTCATGTATGTCCCCCATATGCAGTCATGTATGTCCCCCATATGCAGTCATGTATGTCCCCCATATGCAGTCATGTATGTCCCATACGCAGTCATGTATGTCCCCCATACATGTATGTCCCCCATATGCAGCCATGTATGCAGTCATGTATGTCCCCCATATGCAGCCATGTATGTCCCCCATATTGCAGCGATGCGTCCCTCATACCTTTTAGATATGCTGATGCCGCCTCTGCCGCATGCCGCCGTATCCCCTGCACAATCGCGTAGCGCATTACAAGCTTTCATTCTAAAAACTTGTAAATGGCCGCGCTCCGTGTAATAAAACTCCCCTTCTCCGAATGGAGGGATCTGTCCAATCCCACGCAAGGGGGAGTGTCTATACGCGGATTCGTGCATAGACACTCCCCCTTGCTCGGGATTGGAGGGATCCCTCCAATCCGGAGAAGGGGAGTGTCAATACATGGCCATTTACAAGTATTCAGAATGAATGCTTGTAATGTGTGCTATGCGATTGTGCAGGGGGATACGGCGGTATGCGGCAGAGAGAGGTGGCGTCAGCATATCTAAAAAGGTATGAGGGACGCATCGCTGCAATATGGGGGGGGGAAGTATTCTATTTCAGTATCGGGGGTATTTGCGGGAGTACAAGTACTCCCGCAAATACTCGGTATCGGTCCCGATACCGATACTAGTATCGGTATCGGGACAACCCTAGTATGAAGGAGATCTGTGTTGATATGTATGATAATGTGTATTGTAGTTAGGGAGCCACATCGGCTGCTTTAAGGGATTAGTTAACCACTTGAGCCCCGGGCTATTGTCAAAAGACGGCCTCACGGTGGCTCTGGAAATCCAACAGGACGTCATATGACGTCCTCGATTCCTCCGGCCTCTGGGGGGGCGCAAGCGCGCCGGCGGAGGCACGCACGCTCCCGGCGGCGGAACACACGCGCGCCCGGCGTGTCCCCGAGATGCCGATGCACGTGCCTGCCGGTCGCGATGTCCGCCAGGTACAAGCGATTGACAATGACAGAGCAGGGACGTGGAGCTCTGTGTGTAAACACAGAGCTCTACGTCCTGTCAGGGAGAGAGGAGACCGATCTGTGTCCCTTGTACATAGGGACACAGATCAGTCAACTCCCCCAGTCACCACCCTCCCCCCACAGTTAGAACACAATACAGGTACACATTTAACCCCTTCCTTACCCCTTAGTGTTAACCCCTTCAATGCCAGTCACATTTATACAGTAATTAGTGCATATTTATAGCACTGATCGATCGCTGTATAAATGTGAATGGCGCCAAAAATGTGTCAAAAGTGTTCGATGTGTCCGCCATAATGTTGCAGTCCCAATAAAAATCGCAGATCTCCGCCATTACTAGTAAAAAAAAAATGATAAAAAATAATAATAATTCTGTCCCATATTTTGTAAGCGCTATAACTTTTGCGCAAACCAGTCGCTTATTGCGATTTTTTTTTTTTTTTTACCAAAAATATGTAGAAGAATACGTATCGCCCTAAACTGAGAAAAAAAATGTTTTTTTTTTTAAAGGAAAAATTGGGCTATTTATTATAGCAACAAGTAAAAAATATTGTTTTTTTTTTCAAAATTGTCACCCTTTTTTGTTTATAGCGCAAAAAATAAAAACTGCAGAGGTGATCAAATACCACCAAAAGAAAGCTCTACTTGTGGGGAAAAAAGGACGTCAAGTTTGTTTGGAAGCCATGTCGCACGACCGCGCAATTGTCAGTTAAAGGGACGCAGCGCCGGAAGCTGAAATTTCACCTGGGCAGGAGGGGGGTATATGTGCCCAGTAAGCAAGTGGTTAAAGGAGTTGTAAAGAAAATGCAATCTATGCATTAAGGTGAAAAAACATCTGATGACGCGGTTGGACTGAGAGCAGCTCAGCCATTGGCTCGTCCTGCTGTCAATCACATCCAGTGACGCGGCGTGCCGATGGGCGGGGCCGAGTGATACATTGAGCAGCTATGGCCACTCACTGTATCACGGGAGCGCGCCCGCAAGGACTCATCACCATGCAAGCTCTCTGACTCTGACTGTGGTGAGTTCTTGCGGGGAGGACCAGAGACAGCCGGCGAGGGACCCCAGAAGACGTGGATCGGGCCACTCTGTGCAAAACGAACTGCACAGTGGAGGTAAGTATGATATGTTTGTTATTTTAAAGCAACATTTTTTTTTCCTATAGTAACCCTTTAATTAGCTCATGTTAATTTATGTTTCTGGTTACAGGTGTATTGTTAGAGTAATATGAGCAGGAGGGGGAAACCTCCTCTTTAACTGTATATAAGACTTGTATTCTGGTTCTAATAAACTGTCTGATGTTTTACCCTACACTGAGCTACAACTAGCGAATGGGAAAGCTAAGGGTCTTTGGATTGTGTGGTACCTGACAGAGGAGTAATACGGCGGACAGACTCATCTTGAGTACGGGGGTCCCTCACAAGTATATTCTACTGACATGGGCACAAAAGGTGTGCAGGACCAGGAACTCTGCATAAGGTGGGTGAGAACCCCTCATAATGGGCACAGCAGGTGTACAGACCCGGGAACTCAGCACAGGGATGGTGGGAACCCCTCATAATGGGCACAGCGGGTGTACAGACCCGGGAACTCAGCACAGGGATGGTGAGAACCCCTCATAATGGGCACAGCAGGTGTACAGACCCGGGAACTCAGCACAGGGATGGTGGGAACCCCTCATAATGGGCACAGCGGGTGTACAGACCCGGGAACTCATCACAGGGATGGTGGGAACCCCTCATAATGGGCACAGCGGGTGTACAGACCCGGGACTCAGCACAGGGATGGTGGGAACCCCTCATAATGGGCACAGCAGGTGTACAGACCCGGGAACTCAGCACAGGGATGGTGGGAACCCCTCATAATGGGCACAGCGGTGTACAGACCCGGGGACTCAGCACAGGGATGGTGGGAACCCCTCATAATGGGCACAGCAGGTGTACAGACCCGGGAACTCAGCACAGGAATGGTGGGAACCCCTCATAATGGGCACAGTGGGTGTACAGACCCGGGGACTCAGCACAGGGATGGTGGGAACCCCTCATAATGGGCACAGTGGGTGTACAGACCCCGGGAACTCAGCACAGGGATGTTGAGAACTCCTCATAATTAGCACAGCAGGTGTACAGACCCGGGAACTCAGCACAGGAATGGTGGGAACCCCTCATAATGGGCACAGCGGGTGTACAGACCCGGGGACTCAGCACAGGGATGGTGGGAACCCCTCATAATGGGCACATCATGTGTACAGACCCGGGAACTCAGCACAGGGATGGTGGGAACCCCTCATAATGGGCACAGCATGGTACCTACCAGAGATTCAGCAGTAGGTAGTTTTCTCTTGGAATGGAGTTCATCCTCTTTCTTGGTTGCCGGTGCTTTCTGCTTCTCTTTCATCTTCTCTTGTTTCTGTAACTCTTCTACATACGCATCATGAATTTCCCACTGAAACAGAACAGAGGAAATCACACAATCTCCAACGCCGCCCCTTCATCCAACTCATCCATGACAGATAGTATGAAGGTTTATGATCTTTGCTGTACCATGTTTCCATTATTGTATTACATACACCGCTAATGGCTGTCTACAATTTTCAGCAATCCCCTCCTGGTGAACAGCTGCTGAGGTAAAATCTCACATACGCATTGCATTGCTTCCAGCCAGGTCAGATGTGACCCATTGACTTTCACGGAGAGAGAGGAGCGATGAAGAAGAACCTGGATATGTTATAATTCCAATATGACAGTCCCCATATATATATGTGTACACACTAAAAGTATTTGCACCCCCCATCCCCGGCCCTTCAGTCGGACCAGCTGCCGTACACATGGGTCAAATGTAGGCCGGTTTCTATTGAACCAGCTGATGCTTCCCGATATGCGGCCCGTGTGTACAGGGCTTTATCGTTTTGCTGCAGTTTTTGCACTTCTTGGACCGCAGCACGACTATATACGGCGGCACTTTGAAGAGGGATATCTCTGTTATGGTAGCAGCTAGCTACTATAACCCCGGTATCCTCTTCTTCAGCCAGTGGCCCGGTTTTCGATAATGGTGGTCTCTGAGGCGGATTCGCCGCTAGATCACCGTTATCGGAGGCGGGAGAGGCCCCCCTCCCGCCGCTCTCCCGTGCCCTCCGCTGCTTATCGGAGCCGTCGGTAGCGGCAGAGGCGATCATGTCCTTTCTGTTGCTGGGTATGGAGGTAAGTGAGGGGGAAAATGGCCCCCACCCGTCTCCATACCGTAGCGGGGCGGAAGCGATTTTAAAACGTCACTTCTGCCCATAGCTCTAAAAAAGGGACAATTTAAAAAAAAAATTCCAAATGACAAATTTTTTTTATTTTTTTATTGCATTTTAGTCCAAAAATGAGATGTGACATCTTTTTGACCCCAGATCTCATATTTAAGAGGACCTGTCATGCTTTTTTCTATTTCAAGGGATGTTTACATTCTTTGTAATAGGAAAAAAAGTAACACCATTTTATTTATTTAAAGAACAGTGTAAAAAAGAAAAAATCCAAAAAAGAAAAAGAAAAAAAATGTAAACGCTGCTCGTCCCGCCGATTTATTGCTCTCGCTCTAACAATCGACGCGATACCTAAGGCCCCGTACACACGGCCGAGGTTCTCGCCAGAAACCAGCGAGAACCCCGCTGGGAGCTGCATTCCAGCGAGAACCTCGGCCGTGTGTACACTCTCTGCGAGCCCCGCCCGTCGGGAAACATGTCGAGCAAATAGAGAACAGGTTCTCTATTTGCTCGACGGCCCGTCTGGATGAATGGCTGGTTGCCATTCCCGACGGGCGGGTCGCAGATTCTGACGGCCGGCAGAGAACCTCGGCGGGCGGAACGCTGTGTTCCGCCCGTCGAGGTTCCCTGTCGTGTGTACGGGGCTTCACATGAGTGGTTTGAACACTGTTTTCATATGCGGACGCTGCTCGCGTATGCGTTCGCTTCTGCACAGAAATTTTAGACATCATCAGGTCTGTCAGAGTAGATGTACAGTAAACCTTTACTGAATGTCACATACTGTAGGAACAAGGGCGTAGATAAGGGGGGGGGGGGAGTAGTGCTGACAGCTGTGCCAGGCCTGACTCCTGTACTCCGTACCTTACTTACTTTTGACCCCTGCTCTCTGTGTTATTATTTCTTGTTCCCTGACCTTTGCACGCTGCCCACTCCTGACCGCTGCACTCTGCCCACTTCTGACCGCTGCACTGTGTGCAATGTGCACTCCTGACCGCTGCACTGTGCCCACTCCTGGCCGCTGCACTCTGCCCACTTCTGACCACTGCACTGTGTGCAATGTGCACTCCTGACCGCTGCACTGTGCCCACTCCTGGCCGCTGCACTCTGCCCACTTCTGACCACTGCACTGTGTGCAATGTGCACTCCTGACCGCTGCACTGTGCCCACTCTTGACCGCTGCACTGTGTGCAATGTGCACTCCTGGCCGCTGCACTCTGCCCACTCCTGACCGCTGCACTGTGTGCAATGTGCACTCCTGGCCGCTGCACTGTGCCCACTCCTGACCGCTGCACTGTGCCCACTCCTGACCGCTGCACTGTGCCCACTCCTGACCGCTGCACTGTGCCCACTCCTGACCGCTGCACTGTGCCCACTCCTGACCGCTGCACTGTGCCCACTCCTGACCGCTGCACTGTGTGCACTCCTGACCGCTGCACTCTGTGCACTCCTGACCTCTGCACTCTGCCCACTCCTGACCTCTGCACTCTGCCCACTCCTGACCTCTGCACTCTGCCCACTCCTGACCTCTGCACTCTGCCCACTCCTGACTGCTGCACTCCTGACCTCTGCACTCTGCCCACTCCTGACCCCTGCACTCTGCCCACTCCTGACCTCTGCACTCTGCCCACTCCTGACCTCTGCACTCTGCCTACTCCCGACCTCTGCGCCATGTGCACTCCCGACCTCTGCGCCATGTGCACTCCCGACCTCTGCGCCATGTGCACTCCCGACCTCTGCGCCATGTGCACTCCCGACCTCTGCACTCTTCTTCTTTTTTTTTTATCATTAAAGTGTATTTTTTCCTAAAACAAACTCAGTTTTAAAGACCGCTGCGCAAATCCCGCGTGACATAAAATATTGCAACAATCGCCATTTTATTCTCTAGGGTCTCTGCTAAAAAAAATATATATAATGTTTGGGGGTTCAATGTAATTTTCCACCAAAAAATACAAATTTAAAACTTTAAACAAAAAGTTGTAGAAAAGGCATGGCCTTCGCGTGGTTAATGGATTGAAGAATGAAGGTACCTGGTTTGCAGTGGAGGAGAAGGTGGACCTTGGGGGCGGTTCTGTCTGAGAAGCTCGTTCCTGGAACATGAATACAGAGAGTTGTGTGAGATGAACATCATATTAACGTTACCATAAGAATCCTCCGCCATTCCCATCACTCACCCGCAGGGGGTTGTTAATGCTCTGGGACGCTCTCTCGCTGTAATTGAACTGGTTGGTCGGTTTTCTCTCCTTCTTGTTCCTGGATGGGATTTCCACACCTTCTGTCCATTCCTCACCGGTCTGAGGACACAATGACAGCACATCCTCCATTAACCCCTCTAGTTACGCCGCCGTCCTTATCATTATTCTCGTAGGAAAAATATTGTTTTGCGTTTTATTTATTTTTTAACCATTTCATTACTGGGCACTAAAACCCCCTTCCTGCCCAGGCCAATTTTCAGCTTTCAGCGCTGACGCATTTTTAATGACAATTGCGCGGTCATGCTACACTGTACCCAAATTATATTATATTATATTTTTTCCCACCAATAGAGCTTTCTTTTGGTGGTATTTGATCACCTCTGCGGTTTTGATTTTTTGCGCCATAAACAAAAAAAAATGACTGACATTTTTGAAAAAAAAAAAACACAATGGCCCAGATTCACAGAGTTGAGTTGGGCGCACATTACGCCGCCGTAGCGCAAACGCCTTACGCCACGCCGGCGCAGCACGGAGAGGCATGCACTGTATTCAGCAAGCTATTGCTCCCAACGCTGCGTCGGTGTGGCGTATTTTTCTAAGGCACAGGCCGGCGTAAGTGGAAGTGGGCGTGACCCCATGTAAATGATGGTCCGAGCATGGTGCAGTGTTTTACGCCCGGCGTATCACGAACTGCGCATGCACCGTGACGTAGCCCTGACGTGGACGCATTAAACTGCACCCTTATGCGCATGCTCACAACCACGCCGGCACAACTGCCTAAGCTACGCCGGATCACCACGTACGACGCGAACGTACCGTACGCCCAATACGCCGGCCTGTGTTCTCTGGGGCAGGCCTTTGCATGTCTGTTGCCGGGTTGTGCCTCATCTATGGGGAATAACTTTACGCCGGACGTACAATTTACGCGCACCTCGCGCAGCATGCGTCGGGCGCACGTACGTTCGTGAATCACCGTATTTCCCTCATTTGCATATTTGAATGCCTAATCAATGGGAGCAGCAACATGCGTCCAGACGAAAAGTGCGCCCACGCTACGCCGGGGTATGTAAGCTACATCGGCGTAGGGTGGTCAGTTTTGAGGCGTATGTTGGTTTGTGGGTCCGGCGCACACATACGCCGGCGCACATTTGCACTTCCGTCGGTGTAAGTGCTTTGTGAATCTGGGCCAATATTTTTTACTTTTTGTTATAATAATATCCCATTTTTTGTTTTTTAAATATTTTTTTCCTCAGTTTAAGCCGATACGTATTCTTCTACATATTTTTGGTAAAAAAAAAAAAAAAAATCGCAATAAGAGTGTTTATTGATTGGTTTGTGCAAAAGTTATAGCGCCTACAAAATAGGGGATTGATTTATGATTTATTTTTTACTAGTAATGGCGGCGATCTGCGATTTTTTTTTTGTCAGGCCTGCGATATTGCAACGGACGCATCGGACACTTTTGACACAATTTTGGGACCAGTCACATTTATACAGCGATTAGTGCTATAAAAATGCACTGATTACAGTGTAAATGTGACTGGCAGGGAAGAGGTTAACACTAGGGGGTGAGGGAGGGGTTAAATGTGTTCCCTGGGAGTGATTCTTACTGTGGGGGGAGGGGAGTGACTGGGGGAGGTGACAGATCTGTGTTCCTATGTACAAGGGACACAGATCAGTCTCCTCTCTCTCTGACAGGACGTGGAGCTCTGTGTTTACACACAGAGCTCCATGTCCTTGCTTTGTCACCGACGATCGTGGGTAGCTGGCGGACATCGCGGCCGCCAGGCACGTGCATCGGCATCTCGGCGAGTTTTTTCCCGCTGCCTGCCCCCAGCGCCGTGCACGGGTAATGCAAATAAAAGGACGTTCAGGGACGTCCACCCGGCAGTTGAGAGCCGCGCTGCGGACGTCTTTCGTCCACAGCGCGGGTCTCAAGTGGTTAAGTACCTTCACCCAGGCGGCCCATTTAAAGGGTGCCCTGCATTTCTACTGCATTTCATTGCGCTGGTAAGGCTGCATTTAACCACTTCAGTCCTGGAAGATTTTATCCCCTTCCTGACCAGAGCACTTTTCACAATTTTGCACTGCGTCGCTTTAACTGACAATTGCGCGGGGTCGTGCAACGTTGTACCCAAATAAAATTTGCGTCCTTTTTTCCCCACAAATATAGCCTAATAGAGCTTTCTTTTAGTGGTATTTGATCACCTCTGCGTTTTTATTTCTTGATCGTACATCACGGGACACAGAGCGCATAGCCATTACATATGGGTTATATGGAGTACCTTCAGGTGTGGACACTGGTGTAATCAACTTCACAGGAAGTTCCTCCCTATATAACCCCCTCCCACTGAGAGTGCTTTAGTTTTTTCCGCCAGTGTCTTAGGTGTTGGTCACGTCTAGCTGTCCCTCGGAGGTCTCGGGACCCAGGATAGCTAGCCGGATCCGTCCGAAGTGCTTCAGAGCCAAGATGTACGGTACCCGGGCCCTGCTGGAGTGGGGTTTTTGCCTATAATGCCTCTCCTTGGAGGGCTGGATTCTGGGCTCCAGTGCTTTAGTCTCTTCCAAGAACTAAAAGTTACTGATGCCAGGATGCTATATAGGTCCAGGGGTGTGGGTTCCTTAACACAGGACCCCGGTCCCTGAAGGTCCAAGACAATACCCACGGAGATGGGGGAAGGCTGGGCCTCTTGCATTTTGCAATACCCTGCGGCGTGGAGCAGGTAAGAGGGAACCTGCGGGACTTGGTTCGACAGTAGGTATCCCCCTGGGGGTTCTGGGTTGGCTAATGGTATGCTTGTGCATCAGCCACTATCTCCACTATGTCTGTTGAGGCAGGATGGGATTCTAATGTTTACCCAGATAACATGTAGATATATGTATACTTGTGTAAGTTATATATTTGCTACTCACCCCAGGTCTGCCTGTTAACACTGATACTGCAACCCCACATGTTTTAAAGAGGAAATTGCTGGTTAAAACTCCTGTTTCTTAGGAAGCCCATGGGGACAGCTTCCTCGCTGTGTGTGCACTACAATAAAGATTAGTGCTTACCTGGTGTCTGTTGGTGCTGCATAACGCTGGTCCATGTTGTTCCTCTGCTCTGCTTCCTCCATGTGGGTTCGGCGTGGTGCGCGCGATCGTGCGCGCGATCGTGCGCGCGATCATGCGCGCGTGTGTGCGCGCGCATACGCGCGCGCGTGCACGCCGCCTTTTATAGCGTCGGCGTGCGTCGGGGGGCGGGCCAGCAGCGTCAGGGTCTGTATAAAGGAAAAACTTTTCTCTGGCTGGTCTTTCCCTCCTGGAGGCAGAGGAAGAAAGGATACAGAGCGTGCAGCTGGGTCTTTTGGCCACACAGGGACACCTAGTGGCGGTTTAGTGGATCTTCAGGTCTAGGACTTAGGTCCACTATAGACCAGAAAAAAAAAAAAAAAAAAAAAAAAAAAAGGGTTTTTTTTGCTTAAAGGGACTCAGCCTTAGATCCAGCAGTATCTGAGTCTACCTTGGACTCCGGCTAACGGGCATTGGTGTGTCAATACTCACAGGCTTCCTCGGTATTGCCACCTCCCAGGCGGGTAAAAAAGATTTTTTTGAAAAAAAAAAAAAAAAAAAAAAAAAAGAGAAATATAAAAGAAAAAGAGAGAAATTAGTTCTTTTTCATTTTCTCTCATACCTGCCCTCATATTGGTTATTCCTAGCTACAACAGTCAGGTGTTGGCTATAGGGGTGACCCAAGGTTGTACAATGGCTCCAAAGGGATCTGGACCAGCCAAGGCTGCTAAAGGTACCAAAAAGCAAAAGGGGTCTCCATCGGGGTCAGAGGATTTGGGCCAGGCTTCTACGGCCCCACCCTCGCCAGTCAGGACACCGAGTGGCATAGTACAAGAGCCATTGGGGGTGCTGGGGGCAGAGGCGGCCCCCGATCCACCCATTCCCGTTTACGTGACGGAAGAAATGCTAGCAGCCACCATGTGTGGGCTAGAGAAAAGGTTAACTGCGTTGTTTTCCCGTCCTTGCCCAAGTAGCAAGCGGGCTAGATCCCCTTCACCCAGTGTGGGGTTTTCAGATGCGGAGGTCTCCTCTTCAGAGGAACGGGACCCACAAGGGGATCAGGCAGACCCAAGTCCCGACGGTTCAGACAGGGAAAATTCCACTATAGATGAATATTTTTCGGCCTCTCAAGCGGAGGGCCTGTGGATCCAGTCTTTGACAGATATGGTTCGCACTGCCTTTAAACTTCCAGTGCCAGAACTAGTAGCCCCGGAGGTATCCTCATTGGGTTCTTTAAAGGCCCCATTAACTGGTGCATCCTTTCCAATGCACCCCCTTCTGCGGAACGTGATTTACCAAGATTGGGCTCGACCTGATAGAATCTTTGTCCCTCCTAAAAGATTCTCTATTCTCTACCCTATGGAAGAGGAATATGTAAAGAAATGGGCTCTCCCTACAGTGGACGCAGCCATTTCCTGCGTGAATAAATCCCTGACTTGTCCGGTTGAAAATGTCCATATGTTCAAGGATCCGGTCGACAAGAAATTCGAGACCCTACTGAAAGCAGCTTTTACCTCAGTAGGTGCCATGGTTCAGCCAGCAGTAGCAGCCATTGGTGTTTGTCAGGCCTTGAAGGATCAGGCAAAGCATATATTGAAGGACATGCCGGCTCAGCATACTCATGAATTAGCAGAATTCCCTAGGGCTCTCTGCTTTGCAGTAGATGCTATTAAGGACTCCATCCAACAGGCATCCCGTTTATCTCTACTGATGGTTCACATGCGTCGTCTTTTGTGGCTAAAGAACTGGTCAGCAGAGGCACCCTGCAAAAAGCTTCTAGCAGGGTTTCCCTTTCATGGGGGAAGACTATTCGGGGAAGACCTAGATAAATATATCCACACCATATCAAGTGGAAAAAGTACTTCCTTACCGGTCAAGAAAAGACCGCGTGGGCCCACGTTTAAACGACAGGCCATTGCAGGCTCGGCCCCTTCGACTTCCCGTCAGTATCGACGGCCTCCCGGGCGTTCAACAGTTAATAGCCGCCCACAGGGACAAGCCGCGGCAAACAAGAGGCCCTGGTCTCGCAAGCCGGCTAAACCAGTCATCAAATCAGATTCATGAAGGGGCGCCCCCACTCTCTTGGGTGGGGGGAAGACTTCAGTTTTTCTCCGAAGTCTGGAAGGCCAGAATTCCCGACTCTTGGGTTCGGTCCGTAGTAGCCTCAGGCTACAAACTAGAGTTTCGAGAAATCCCCCCTCCTCATTTTCAGGGGTCAAGTCTTCCAAGCGACCCGTTAAAGAGGGCCTCTCTCGTAAAGGCGTTGGATCGCCTCTTGCTCCAAGGAGTAATTGTAGAAGTACCAACCCAAGAAAGGGGTCTGGGATTCTACTCCAACCTTTTTGTTATACCAAAACCCAATGGCGACGTCAGGCCTATATTAGACCTCAAACGCCTAAATCGCTTTCTAAGGATTCAGACCTTCCGTATGGACTCCATACGTTCAGTGACAACCAGCCTGCATCAGGGCGACTTCCTAGCATCTATAGACATAAAGGATGCATATCTGCATGTGCCAATTTACCCAGCACATCACAAGTTTCTTCGTTTTACGATAAACCAAAGTCATTATCAGTTCGTAGCCCTCCCTTTCGGGTTGGCAACAGCTCCACGGGTATTCACAAAGGTGTTAGCCCCGGTACTAGCCGTCCTAAGGACAGAAGGCATCTTGGTCCTAGCATACCTGGACGATCTCCTGGTTATCGACAGTTCAGCTTCCAACCTCAATCATGCAGTAGTCCGCACAGTGCGGCATCTAGAAGAGTTCGGGTGGATTGTGAACCAAGAAAAATCAAGGTTACATCCCACAAGACAGTTGGAATATCTAGGCTTTCGGTTAGATACAGAATGCCAGAAGGTATTTTTACCTCAAGAGAAGATCAGGTCGTTGATTCAAACGATTCAAATAGTCTTAGGCAAAAAGAAGCCGACTATTCGCCTATGCATGCGACTGCTGGGGAAGATGGTGGCCGCCTTCGAAGCAGCGCCCTACGCCCAGATCCATACCAGAATTCTGCAAGCAGCTATTCTCTCTGCTTGGAACAAGTCCATACAGGCATTAGACCGTCCATTAGTTCTTTCTCCAGAAGTCAGGCACAGCCTGTACTGGTGGCTGATCCCTCAAAAATTATCAAAAGGGAAAACCTTTTGCCCCATCTCGTGGAAAATAGTAACCACAGATGCCAGCCTAACAGGTTGGGGGGCAATCTTAGGAAAACGGACCCAGCAGGGACAGTGGTCAGAGGCAGAAAGTCTGCTTCCCATCAATGTCCTAGAGATCAGAGCTGTTCGGTTGGCCCTGGTCGCCTGGACTCTCCCCCTGCAGGGTCTGCCAGTAAGGATACAGTCCGACAATGCCACGGCGGTGGCATACATAAACCACCAGGGGGGCACAAAGAGCCTGGCGGCTCAAAGGGAAGTAAACCTAATTTTTGCATGGGCCGAAGCCCATGTACCCTGCATCTCAGCAGTGTTCATCCCAGGGATAGACAATTCTCAAGCAGATTTTTTGAGTCGTCAACAGTTGCTCCCGGGAGAGTGGTCTCTTCACCCCCAGGTATTCCAAGAGATTTGCCAAAGATTCGGAGTTCCCGATGTGGACATCATGGCAACAAGATTCAACAAGAAATTGGACAAATTTGTATCCCGAGCCAGGGACCCCTCGGCCTACGGGACCGATGCGTTGGTTTGCCCCTGGCACCAGTTTTCTCTCCTGTATGCGTTCCCTCCACTACAGATGATTCCCCGCCTTCTACGAAGGATCAGGGTGGAGCGCAGGCCGGTGATCCTGGTGGCCCCAGCCTGGCCCAGAAGGGCTTGGTACGCACTCATCGTGAGGATGTCAGTAAGGGCACCGTGGCCACTCCCCCTGCGCCCAGATCTGCTGTCTCAGGGCCCGATCTACCACCCTGCTTCACAGCAGCTAAATTTGATGGCTTGGCGGCTGAATCTCTAATTCTTAAGGGCAGAGGCCTCTCGGCCCAAGTCATATCTACGTTAATTCAAGCTAGAAAGCCAGTCTCTAGAAATATCTATTACAGAGTCTGGAGAACCTATGTGGAGTGGTGCGAGTCTCAAGGAGGGCATCCTCGCAAGTTTTTTATTGACAGGATCTTGCGATTCCTCCAGGTTGGCGTTGACAAGGGGTTGGCTCTTAGTACTCTAAAGGGGCAGGTGTCTGCCTTATCGATATGGTTTCAAAGGCCTTTGGCCACACATTCGCTTGTAAAAACCTTTTTGCAGGGGGTCTTGCATGTAAATCCCCCTATTAGAGCTCCCCTCTGCCCCTGGAATTTAAATCTGGTCTTGTCAGCTTTACAAAAGCAGCCGTTTGAACCTCTGACAGAAATCCCTCTTGTGCTGCTAACCCGAAAGTTGGTTTTCTTGGTGGCTATGGCTTCGGCCAGAAGGGTCTCCGAGCTGGCAGCCTTGTCTTGCAGGGAACCGTACCTTATTCTGCATAAGGACAGAGTGGTTCTGCGGCCTCAGCCTTCTTTCCTTCCTAAGGTCATATCCAGTTTTCACTTGAATCAGGACCTAGTCCTACCATCCTTCTTTCCTACTCCCCAGTCCAGAGAGGAAAGATTGCTTCATACTTTGGATGTGGTCCGAGCCATGAGGGTTTATCTCAAGGCTACAGAAAAGATTAGGAAAACAGATGTGCTTTTCATTCTTCCGGATGGCCCCAAGAAGGGTCAGCCGGCTGCCAAGTCTTCCTTGGCTAGGTGGATTAAGCAGCTGATTTTTCAGGCCTATGGTCTGAAGCGCGTTCCACCTCCCTTATCAGTTAAAGCCCATTCTACAGGGCCATGAGTGCCTCTTGGGCGGCACACCATCAGATCTCTATGGCACAGGTTTGCAAAGCGGCAACCTGGTCTTCCGTACATACGTTTACTAAATTTTATAAGTTGGACGTCACAAAGGCTGCGGACGCAGCATTTGGGCAGGCGGTCCTACGGGCAGCAGTATAGAATCCTCTGGCCCGGTTCACGCCCCCTTTTTCTGTTGGTGGAGCTATTTTACCTCCTGATATAGTTTCTGTTTGGCTATTTTTTGCCTTACGGTCTCCCTCCCTTCATAGAGCATTGCTTTGGGACATCCCATATGTAATGGCTATGCGCTCTGTGTCCCGTGATGTACGATCAAGAAAAAGGGATTTTTAATAACAGCTTACCTGTAAAATCCTTTTCTTGGAGTACATCACGGGACACAGAGCTCCCACCCCTCTTTGTGGGAACATTGTGTAACCTCAGAGAAATTGCTTGCTACAAAACTAAAGCACTCTCAGTGGGAGGGGGTTATATAGGGAGGAACTTCCTGTGAAGTTGATTACACCAGTGTCCACACCTGAAGGTACTCCATATAACCCATATGTAATGGCTATGCGCTCTGTGTCCCGTGATGTACTCCAAGAAAAGGATTTTACAGGTAAGCTGTTATTAAAAATCCCTTTTTTTTTGCACTATAAACAAAAATAGAGCGACAATTTTGAAAAAAAAAACAATAATTTTTTTACTTTTTGCTATAATAAATATCCCCATATTTTATAACAAAATTTTTAGGCCAATATATATTTTTCTACATATTTTGCAACATTTCGCACTAAGCGTATATCATTTGGTTTGCGCAAAAGTTAAAGCGTCTACAAACTAGGGAAAAGATTTATGGCATTCTTTTTTTTATTACTTGTAATGGTGGTGATCTGTAATTTTTATGGGTACTGCAACGGAAATATCGGAAACTTTTGACACATTTTTGGGACCACTGACATTTATACAGCAATCAGTGCTATAAAAATGAACTGATCACTGTATAAATATTACTGGCAGGGAAGGGGTTAACAGTGGGGGGGGCGATCATGGAGTTAACCGTGTGTTCCCTCTCTGTGTTCTAACTGTGTGGGGATAGGATTGACTAGGAGAGGAGACATATTGTTTTTTTCTTCTTAGTAGGAACAAACGATATGTTTCCTCTTCCCTGACAGCACATGGATTTGTGTGTTTACACACACAAATCCCCGTGGTGGCGCTCGTGCACGCAATCGTGCGTGACCAGCGGTGATCGTGCCTACCGGCCACGCTCATCGGGCCCTCTGGTGGCTGAAAAAGGGAAGCACATACCCATACGGGATTTCGCCACGGGGAGCTACATGGCAGGTAAATCCAATGCACGTGGCCGTCGGGCACGATCGCCACTAGTCACCCGTGATCGTGTACACAAACGCCAGCACGGGGAACCTGTTAACTGCCACTGGTCAGGCTGCATTTTATGGGCACTGGTTAATATTTTAGTACACCATTTTGTTCGGAATATTTTTTTCTTGTTTGCGTCTTATGGTCAGGCGCGTCTTATGGTCAGGCGCGTCTTATGGTCAGGCGCGTCTTAAGGTCAGGCGCGTCTTATGGTCAGGCGCGTCTTATGGTCAGGCGCGTCTTATGGTCAGGCGCGTCTTATGGTCAGGCGCGTCTTATGGTCAGGCGCGTCTTATGGTCAGGCGCGTCTTATGGAGCGGAAAATACGGTGTGTACAGTACCTGAGCGTCAGATTTCCCATCTGTGTCTTTGTCTCCGGCCTCTGCGGATTCGCTGGTCTGAGTCTCTGCAGAACATAAAGAGAAGGAAGAGTTACACTCAGAGGATGGCGAGATCAGAAGGGTCAGTCTCCGCCGCCTGCGCTCTGTGCAGTCACATGACGTGCCGCTGTCACTGAGGGGAAACTGAAGCTGCACTTTCCTCTCTAATAATCATTTATGTAAAGTAACAGTAACACACGTGTTAGGAATACGTCTCACTAGTGGTCAGGGCCGCTAATAGAAATCACGGGGCCACGTACAGTCTACCTGATGGGGCCCCCTTCAGCCCCACCCCTGGTCCCTCCTTTACCCCCCGCCCCTGGTCCCTTCCTAGACCTCACCTTGAAACAAAGTGCAGATTTGTCTTCAAGCGATATTCATCACTGCAGACAGTGCCACCCATGCCGCCAATGCCATAATGTGCTGCAGGCAGTGCCACCCATGCCGCCAAAAGTATAATGCAATTGGCAGCATGGGTGGCACTGTCTCTGCAGACAGCACATGTGTTATGGGCCATAATGCTTGTGCTACCTGCTGACAGTGCCACCCATGGCGTAATGTGCTGCAGACAGTGCCATCCATGACGCTAATGCCATAACGCATGTGCTACCTGCTGACAGTGCCACCCATGCCATAATGTGCTGCACAGTGCCACACATGCCGCCAATAGTATAATGCAATTGGCAGCATGAGTGGCACTGTCTCTGCAGGTAGCACATGCGTTATGGCATTAGCATAATGGGTGGCACTGTCTCTGCAGACAGCACATGCGTTATGGGCCATAATGCTTGTGCTACCTGCTGACAGTGCCACCCATGCCATAATGTGCTGCAGACAGTGCCACCCATGCCGCCAATAGTATAATGCAATTGGCAGTATGGGTGGCACTATCTCTGCAGGTAGCACATACGTTATGGCATTAGCGTCATGGGTGGCACGGTCTCTTCATGCAGCACACGTGTGGGTTGATAAGGGATGGCTGGATGATACAACACTGTAGCCACCTGACATTTTTATCATTTTTCTTCAGACAAATAGGAGGTTTCTTTTGGTGGTATTTAATCACAGCTGGGTTTTTAATTTTTTTTTTTTGCTGAATAAATTAAAAATAAAAGACCAAAAAGTTAAAAAACAAAGACAAAACGTTTTTCATAGATTGTTATAACATTTAGCAAAATGATGGGGACTGATGAGGAGGTACTGATGAGGCTAAACTGGTGCTCACTGATGAGGAGGCACTCATGAGGTGGAACTGATGAGGCTGCACTTATGGACACTCATGAGGCAGCACCGATGAAAGGGCACTGGTGCACACTGATGAGGTGGCACTGATTGGCACAGATTAGGAGACACTGATGGGCACTGATGAGGCTGCACTAATGGGCACAGATGAGGAGCCACTGATGAGGAGGCACTGGTGAGGCTACACTGGTGTGCACTGATGAGGCGGCACCGATGCGCACTGATGAGGCGGCACTGATTAGGCTGCACCTATGGGCACTGATGAGGCTGCACTGATGAGGTGACACTGATAAGGAGGCATCGATGAGGCAGCACTGGTGTGCACTGATGAGAAGGCACTGATGGGCACTTATGAGGAGGCACTGATGAGGAGACACTGAGGGCACCGATGAGGCTGCACTAATGGGCACTTATGAGGAGGCACTGATGAGCACAGATGAGAGGAGACACTGATGAGTAGACACAGATGGGCACTGATGAGGCTCACTAATGGACGCAGATGAGGAGGCACTGATGAGGGGACACTGTTGGGCACTGATGAGGCTGCACTAATGGGCACTTATGAGGAGGCACTGATGAGGTGACACAGATGGGCACTGATGAGGCTCACTAATGGACGCAGATGAGGAGGCACTGATGGGCACTGATGAGGGGACACTGTTGGGCACTGATGAGGCTGCACTAATGGGCACAGATGAGGCACTGATGAGGTGGCACTTATAAGGAGGCACAGATAGGCACTGATGGGCATTGATGAGGAGGCACTGATAGGCACTGATGAGGCTGCATTGAAAAATGGCAGTAAGCGCCCTGTTTATCAGTGTAGATGTTCCTTTTACACAAGCCGGTTACCTGCTCTCCTCTCCTCGTGCTGTCAGCATGAGGAAAGGAATGCCAATAACTGGCTTGTGTTTACATCGTGGTCAGCTGTCATTGGACAAAGCTGATCACGTGGTAAAGAGCCGATGTGATTGTTTTTTTTACCCCAATCTTTGATCAGCTATTTCAAGGACAGGGCAATTACAGAGTTCGCCACCCATGTGCTGCAGCGGGCACGTGGGAATCGGGATCCTGGGAGGGCGTCATATGAAGTCCTCTCAGCAATGTGTGACTGCACTGTAGCCGTCATTCGGCCGTAACGCGGATGGGAACTGGTTAGATGTTAGTTTGGAGTTCAGAGGACTGAGAAAGAGCTTCACCTTGGATACAGGCCTGAGAAACCTTCCTATGACATTCCAGAGCGGCCGAGCATGGATCCTGAAAGTAGCCCAACGCTGTTTTATAATTGGCCAAACCAACTCCCGCCAGTGACCTCTCACCTTCAATGACTCCCAACTTCGCCCTCTGCCGCCGCGCTTCATCCGAGTCTTTGTGTAACATGTTTCCATCCAGGGAGAAGTGTACGGCCAGCTGGTCCACGATGCTGATGGGTTTGTAGACCCGTTCCTGTATACAGACAACATCGCCTGTTATGATGGCTTAGAGACCCACATGAGATGGTCAGAGACTGCAGACATACTACAGGAGATGGTCAGAGACTGCAGGCATACTACAGGAGATGGTCAGAGACTGCAGACCTACTACAGGAGATGGTCAGAGACTGCAAACATACTACAGGAGATGGTCAGAGACTGCAGACATAATACAGGAGATGGTCAGAGACTGCAGACATGATGATACAGGAGATGGTCAGAGACTGCAGACCTACTACAGGAGATGGTCAGAGACTGCAGACATAATACAGGAAATGGTCAGAGACTGCAGACATACTACAGGAGATGGTCAGAGACTGCAGACATACTACAGGAGATGGTCAGAGACTGCAGACATACTACAGGAGATGGTCAGAGACTGCAGACATACTACAGGAGATGGTCAGAGACTGCAGACATACTACAGGAGATGGTCAGAGACTGCAGACATACTACAGGAGATGGTCAGAGACTGCAGACATACTACAGGAGATGGTCAGAGACTGCAGACATAGTACAAGAGATGGTCAGAGACTGCAGACATGATGATACAGGAGATGGTCAGAGACGGCAGACCTACTACAGGAGATGGTCAGAGACTGCAGACATAATACAGGAGATGGTCAGAGACTGCAGACATAATACAGGAGATGGTCAGAGACTGCAGACATAATACAGGAGATGGTCAGAGACTGCAGACATACTACAGGAGATGGTCAGAGACTGCAGACATACTACAGGAGATGGTCAGAGACTGCAGACATAGTACAAGAGATGGTCAGAGACTGCAGACATGATGATACAGGAGATGGTCAGAGACGGCAGACCTACTACAGGAGATGGTCAGAGACTGCAGACATAATACAGGAGATGGTCAGAGACTGCAGACATAATACAGGAGATGGTCAGAGACTGCAGACCTACTACAGGAGATGGTCAGAGACTGCAGACATACTACAGGAGATGGTCAGAGACTGCAGACATAATACAGGAGATGGTCAGAGACTGCAGACATACTACAGGAGATGGTCAGAGACTGCAGACATAGTACAAGAGATGGTCAGAGACTGCAGACATAGTACAGGAGATGGTCAGAGACTGCAGACATAGTACAAGAGATGGTCAGAGACTGCAGACATAGTACAAGAGATGGTCAGAGACTGCAGACATAATACAGGAGATAGTGAGAGACTGCAGACATACTACAGGAGATAGTCAGAGACTGCAGACATACTACAGGAGATAGTCAGAGACTGCAGACATAATACAGGAGATGGTCAGAGACTGCAGACATAATACAGGGGATGGTCAGAGACTGCAGACATAATACAGGAGATGGTCAGAGACTGCAGACATAGTACAAGAGATGGTCAGAGACTGCAGACATGATGATACAGGAAATGGTCAGAGACTGCGAAACACGCTACAGCAGTTGTTGGTGATTGGGTACATGGAATCTTGACTTTATTTATGTTTGTTCCAGAAGTAAGAAAGACCTCTTCTCTCTGTGTGGAAGCAGTGGTTTTTCTGCAAAGGGGCCCTTGGTGAGCCAGACCTTTATCTCTGCAATCAGCAAAGCTCATGCTCCATGCTGAATGGAGCGTTCCAATTCTGACTTAGTAGGAGCATATCGGACCTCTGCAGAGGGACCACTGCCTCCACACAGAGAGCAAGGGTCCCTCTGGCAGGTAAGACTTTGTGCATCTTTTGATTCACTTGGAATGTATTGGCTGGTTCCATCTGAATGTTCAGTAGAGCTTTAAGGCAGCTTCTGCCTGGTACCCACCCAAGGCCAGGGTGTTATAGAATGGTGTCAGGCTAATGGCGGAGTTATAGCATGAACATACATAATGGACATGTGCATCTGTGAGGTAGGTGCTCCTGGGTACTCACCTTGAAACTGTACCTCACAATGTTCTGGGGGGCATGAGGGTTGTTTGCAGTCAGGATACGAGTGAATTCCTCTTTAAGTTCCTTCAAACCAAATGGAATAAATTAGTAATGATAACAATGCTGAGACAGCCGCTCCTCTATCTATGGGAAGAATATGGGTTACAGAGGTTGGTGAAGGTTCTGTAGGTAGAATATGGGTTGGAGGAGGTTGGTGAAGGTTCTGTAGGAAGGAGATGGGTTGGAGGAGGTTGGTGAAGGTTCTGTAGGAAGAATATGGGTTGGAGGATGTTGGTGAAGGTTCTGTAGAAAGAATATGGGTTAGCGGAGGTTGGTGAAGGTTCTGTAGAAAGAATATGGGTTGGAGGAGGTTGGTGAAGGTTCTGTAGGAAGAATATGGGTTGGCGGAGGTTGGTGAATGTTCTGTAGGAAGAATATGGGTTGGAGGTGGTTGGTGAAGGGTCTGTAGGTAGAATATGGGTTAGCGGAGGTTGGTGAAGGTTCTGTAGGAAGGATATGGGTTGGCAGAGATTGGTGAAGGGTCTGTAGGTAGAATATGGGTTGGCGGTGGTTGGTGAAGGTTCTATAGGCAGAATATGGGTTGGCGGAGGTTGGTGAAGGTTCTGTAGGAAGGAGATGGGTTGGAGGAGGTTGGTGAAGGTTCTGTAGGAAGAATATGGGTTGGCGGAGGTTGGTGAAGGTTCTGTAGGAAGGAGATGGGTTGGAGGAGGTTAGTGAAGGTTCTGTAGGAAGGAGATGGGTTGGAGGAGGTTGGTGAAGGTTCTGTAGGAAGAATATGGGTTGGCGGAGGTTGGTGAAGGTTCTGTAGGAAGGAGATGGGTTGGCGGAGATTGGTGAAGGGTCTGTAGGTAGAATATGGGTTGGAGGAGGTTGGTGAAGGTTCTATAGGCAGAATATGGGTTGGCGGAGGTTGGTGAAGGTTCTGTAGGAAGAAGATGGGTTGGAGGAGGTTGGTGAAGGTTCTGTAGGTAGAATATGGGTTGGCGGAGATTGGTGAAGGGTCTGTAGGTAGAATATGGGTTGGCGGTGGTTGGTGAAGGTTCTATAGGCAGAATATGGGTTGGCGGAGGTTGGTGAAGGTTCTATAGGCAGAATATGGGTTGGCGGAGGTTGGTGAAGGTTCTGTAGGTAGAATATGGGTTGGCGGAGGTTGGTGAAGGTTCTGTAGAAAGGAGATGGGTTGGAGGAGGTTGGTGAAGGTTCTGTAGGTAGAATATGGGTTGGCGGAGATTGGTGAAGGGTCTGTAGGTAGAATATGGGTTGGCGGTGGTTGGTGAAGGTTCTGTAGAAAGAATATGGGTTGGAGGAGGTTGGTGAAGGTTCTGTAGGAAGAATATGGGTTGGAGGAGGTCGGTGAAGGTTCTGTAGGAAGAATATGGGTTGGAGGAGGTCGGTGAAGGTTCTGTAGGAAGAATATGGGTTAGCGGAGGTTGGTGAAGGTTCTGTAGGAAGCATATGGGTTGGAGGACGTTGGTGAAGGTTCTGTAGAAAGAATATGGGTTGGAGGACGTTGGTGAAGGTTCTGTACGGAGGATATGGGTTGGAGGACATTGGTGAAGGTTCTGTAGAAAAAATATGGGTTGGCGGAGGTTGGTGAAGGTTCTGTAGGAAGAATATGAGTTGGAGGTGGTTGGTGAAGGGTCTGTAGGTAGAATATGGGTTAGCGGAGGTTGGTGAAGGTTCTGTAGGAAGGATATGGGTTGGAGGACGTTGGTGAAGGTTCTGTAGGAAGAATATGGGTTGGCGGAGGTTGGTGAAGGTTCTGTAGGAAGAATATGGGTTGGAGGAGGTTGGTGATGGCTCTGTAGGAAGAATATGGGTTGGGGGTGGTTGGTGAAGGTTCTGTAGGAAGGATATGGGGTGGAGGAGGTTGGTGAAGGTTCTGTAGGGAGGATATGGGTTGGAGGACATTGGTGAAGGTTCTGTAGAAAAAATATGGGTTGGCAGGGGTTGGTGAAGGTTCTGTAGGAAGAATATGAGTTGGAGGTGGTTGGTGAAGGGTCTGTAGGTAGAATATGGGTTAGCGGAGGTTGGTGATGGCTCTGTAGGAAGGATATGGGTTGGCGGTGGTTGGTGAAGGTTCTGTAGGAAGGAGATGGGTTGGAGAAGGTTGGTGAAGGTTCTGTAGGAAGAATATGGGTTGGCGGAGGTTGGTGAAGGTTCTGTAGGAAGAATATGGGTTGGAGGAGGTTGGTGATGGCTCTGTAGGAAGAATATGGGTTGGGGGTGGTTGGTGAAAGTTCTGTAGGAAGGATACGGGGTGGAGGAGGTTGGTGAAGGTTCTGTAGGGAGGATATGGGTTGGAGGACATTGGTGAAGGTTCTGTAGAAAAAATATGGGTTGGCGGAGGTTGGTGAAGGTTCTGTAGGAAGAATATGAGTTGGAGGTGGTTGGTGAAGGGTCTGTAGGTAGAATATGGGTTTAATGGAGGTTGGTGAAGGTTCTGTAGGAAGGATATGGGTTGGAGGACGTTGGTGAAGGTTCTGTAGGAAGAATATGGGTTGGCGGAGGTTGGTGAAGGTTCTGTAGGAAGAATATGGGTTGGAGGAGGTTGGTGATGGCTCTGTAGGAAGAATATGGGTTGGGGGTGGTTGGTGAAGGTTCTGTAGGAAGGATATGGGGTGGAGGAGGTTGGTGAAGGTTCTGTAGGTAGAATATGGGTTGGAGGAGGTTGGTGAAGGTTCTGTAGGAAGCATATGGGGTGGAGGAGGTTGGTGAAGGTTCTGTAGGTAGAATATGGGTTGGAGGAGGTTGGTGAAGGTTCTGTAGGAAGAATATGGGTTGGCGGAGGTTGGTGAAGGTTCTATAGGAAGAATATGGGTTGGAGGAGGTTGGTGAAGGTTCTGTAGGAAGAATATGGGTTGGCGGAGATTGGTGAAGGGTCTGTAGGTAGAATATGGGTTGGCGGTGGTTGGTGAAGGTTCTATAGGCAGAATATGGGTTGACGGAGGTTGGTGAAGGTTCTGTAGGAAGGAGATGGGTTGGAGGAGGTTGGTGAAGGTTCTGTAGGAAGAATATGGGTTGGCGGAGGTTGGTGAAGGTTCTGTAGGAAGGAGATGGGTTGGAGGAGGTTGGTGAAGGTTCTGTAGGAAGAATATGGGTTGGCGGAGGTTGGTGAAGGTTCTGTAGGAAATATATGGGTTGGAGGAGGTTGGTGAAGGTTCTGTAGGAAGGATATGGGTTGGAGGAAGTTGGTGAAGGTTCTGTAGAAAGAATATGGGTTAGCGGAGGTTGGTGAAGGTTCTGTAGAAAGAATATGGGTTGGAGGAGGTGGTGAAGGGTCTGTAGGTAGAATATGGGTTGGCGGTGGTTGGTGAAGGTTCTATAGGCAGAATATGGGTTGGCGGAGGTTGGTGAAGGTTCTGTAGGAAGGATATGGGTTGGAGGAAGTTGGTGAAGGTTCTGTAGGAAGGATATGGGTTGGCGGAGATTGGTGAAGGGTCTGTAGGTAGAATATGGGTTGGCGGTGGTTGGTGAAGGTTCTATAGGCAGAATATGGGTTGACGGAGGTTGGTGAAGGTTCTGTAGGAAGGAGATGGGTTGGAGGAGGTTGGTGAAGGTTCTGTAGGAAGAATATGGGTTGGCGGAGGTTGGTGAAGGTTCTGTAGGAAGGATATGGGTTGGAGGACGTTGGTGAAGGTTCTGTAGGAAGAATATGGGTTGGCGGAGGTTGGTGAAGGTTCTGTAGGAAGAATATGGGTTGGAGGAGGTTGGTGATGGCTCTGTAGGAAGAATATGGGTTGGGGGTGGTTGGTGAAGGTTCTGTAGGAAGGATATGGGGTGGAGGAGGTTGGTGAAGGTTCTGTAGGTAGAATATGGGTTGGAGGAGGTTGGTGAAGGTTCTGTAGGAAGCATATGGGGTGGAGGAGGTTGGTGAAGGTTCTGTAGGTAGAATATGGGTTGGAGGAGGTTGGTGAAGGTTCTGTAGGAAGAATATGGGTTGGCGGAGGTTGGTGAAGGTTCTAGAGGAAGAATATGGGTTGGAGGAGGTTGGTGAAGGTTCTGTAGGAAGAATATGGGTTGGCGGAGATTGGTGAAGGGTCTGTAGGTAGAATATGGGTTGGCGGTGGTTGGTGAAGGTTCTATAGGCAGAATATGGGTTGACGGAGGTTGGTGAAGGTTCTGTAGGAAGGAGATGGGTTGGAGGAGGTTGGTGAAGGTTCTGTAGGAAGAATATGGGTTGGCGGAGGTTGGTGAAGGTTCTGTAGGAAGGAGATGGGTTGGAGGAGGTTGGTGAAGGTTCTGTAGGAAGAATATGGGTTGGCGGAGGTTGGTGAAGGTTCTGTAGGAAATATATGGGTTGGAGGAGGTTGGTGAAGGTTCTGTAGGAAGGATATGGGTTGGAGGAAGTTGGTGAAGGTTCTGTAGAAAGAATATGGGTTAGCGGAGGTTGGTGAAGGTTCTGTAGAAAGAATATGGGTTGGAGGAGGTTGGTGAAGGGTCTGTAGGTAGAATATGGGTTGGCGGTGGTTGGTGAAGGTTCTATAGGCAGAATATGGGTTGGCGGAGGTTGGTGAAGGTTCTGTAGGAAGGATATGGGTTGGAGGAAGTTGGTGAAGGTTCTGTAGGAAGGATATGGGTTGGAGGAGGTTGGTGAAGGTTCTGTAGGAAGGATATGGGTTGGAGGAGGTTGGTGAAGGTTCTGTAGGAAAGATATGGGTTGGCAGGGGTTGGTGAAGGTTCTGTAGGAAGGATATGGGTTGGAGGAGGTTGGTGAAGGTTCTGTAGGAAAGATATGGGTTGGCAGGGGTTGGTGAAGGTTCTGACTGCAATGTAGAACCACCCAAAACTACAAGAACTTGTGATCACTCACCACCCACCTGCTTAGTCATTAATGACCCAATATACAGCATGCAGACAATAGAACATCCCCACACTGGATCCAGTCTTATTATGGATAAACACAAAACACAATATTCTAATGAAGTGGTCACCCTCTAGGGGGTGGCCTAGCAGCCAGGCACAAAGCGATTGTGCCCTCTTGTTAGTGTCATTGGGAGGAATCGTGCCCCATTGTCTGTGTCATTTGTCCCCATTTTTGGTGTCATTGGGAGGACAGGTGCACTATTGTAGGTGTCATTGGGAGGAATTTTGTCTTCTTATTGGTGCCATTGGGAAAAATCGTGCCCCCTTGTTGGTGTCATTGGGTCCCATTCTAGGTGTCATTGGGGGGAATCGTGTCTTCTTATTGATGCCATTGGGAGGAATTGTGCCCATTATTGGTGTAATTTGGGAGGAATTGTACCCCATCGTTGGTGCCATTGGGAGGAATCGTGCCCCCTTGTTGGTGTCATTGGGCTTCATTCTTAGTGTCATTGAGAGGACCAGTGCACTATTGTTGGTGTCATTGGGAAGAATCGTGTCTTCTTATGGTGTCATTGGGAGGAATCGTGCCCCATTGTTGGTGTCCTTGGGCCCCATTCTTAGTGTCATTGGGAGGAATTGTGCCCCATTGTTGGTGTTATTGTGCCCCATTCTTAGTGTCATTAAGAGGACCAGTGCACCATTGTTGGTATCATTGAGAGGGATAATGCCCCCTTGTTGGTGTCATTGGGAGGAATCTGGCCCCTTATTGGCGTCATTGGCAGGAATCGTGCCCCCTTGTTGGTGTCATTGGGTGGAATCGGGCCCAATTGTTGGTGTCATTGGAAGAAACTATGCCCCCTTGTTGGTGTCATTGGGAGGAACTATGCCCCCTTGTTGGTGTCATTGGAAGGAACCATGCCCCCTTGTTGGTGTCATTGGAAGGAACTATGCCCCCTTGTTGGTGTCATTGGGAGGAACTATGCCCCCTTGTTGGTGTGATTGGGGGGAACTATGCCCCTTGTTGGTGTCATTGGGAGGAACTATGCCCCCTTGTTGGTGTCATTGGGAGGAACTATGCCCCCTTGTTGGTGTCATTGGGAGGAACTATGCCCCCTTGTTGGTGTCATTGGGAGGAACTATGCCCCTTGTTGATGTCATTGGGAGGAACTATGCCCCCTTGTTGGTGTCATTGGAAGGAACCATGCCCCCTTGTTGGTGTCATTGGGAGGAACTATGCCCCCTTGTTGGTGTCATTGGGGGGAACTATGCCCCTTGTTGGTGTCATTGGGAGGAACTATGCCCCTTGTTGGTGTCATTGGGAGGAACTATGCCCCCTTGTTGGTGTCATTGGGGGGAACTATGCCCCCTTGTTGGTGTCATTGGGAGGAACTATGCCCCCTTGTTGGTGTCATTGGGAGGAACTATGCCCCTTGTTGATGTCATTGGGAGGAACTATGCCCCCTTGTTGGTGTCATTGGGAGGAACTATGCCCCTTGTTGATGTCATTAGGAGGAACTATGCCCCTTGTTGATGTCATTGGGAGGAACTATGCCCCCTTGTTGGTGTCATTGGGAGGAACTATGCCCCCTTGTTGGTGTCATTGGGAGGAACTATGCCCCCTGGTTGATGTTATTGGGAGGAACTATGCCCCCTTGTTGGTGTCATTGGGAGGAATCGGGCCCCTTGTTGGTGTCATTGGGAAAAACGATGCCCCCTTGTTGATGTCGGTGGATGAAATATTGCCCCAAGGGCCAGATAAAGACATGCAAGAGGCATATATTATCGGAATCCCCTCCCCCCCCTCCCCTTGCACTGGATCTATGAACCTGCGGCTGTTATTCCATTATTTCCAGGCTCAGCTGCTCAGACACATTACATTATATTGTATCCGTCTCTCCGGCAGGATTTATTGCCAGACAGGATCTTGTAGAAATGTGTTCCTGATATCCATTTCCCGGGACAGAAGGCGCTCAGCCTAGACAAGGATCTTCTGTAAATGGAGCCGGTCAGAGGAAATACCGAGTCTTACCGACACCAGACTTCTAGATCCGGCTCCGCGAGGGGTTCCGATCCGTCACTGGTTTATATAATCAGGAATAGAGCCATCATAGTCCCCCCTCCAGAGGACTGCACCCCCCCCAGTAACCCCCAGCTCTGCACACACCCCCCCCCCCACTCAGTAGTAACCCCCAGCTCTGCTCATCCCCCACTCAGTAGTAACCCCCAGCTCTGCACACCCCCCCACTCAGTAGTAACCCCCAGCTCTGCACACACCCCCCCCCCCACTCAGTAGTAACCCCCAGCTCTGCACACACCCCCCCCCCCACTCAGTAGTAACCCCCAGCTCTGCACACCCCCCCCCCCCACTCAGTAGTAACCCCCAGCTCTGCACACCCCCCCCCCACTCAGTAGTAACCCCCAGCTCTGCACACCCCCCCCCCACTCAGTAGTAACCCCCAGCTCTGCACACCCCCCCCCCCCCACTCAGTAGTAACCCCCAGCTCTGCTCATCCCCCCCCACTCAGTAGTAACCCCCAGCTCTGCACACCCCCCCCCCACTCAGTAGTAACCCCCAGCTCTGCTCATCCCCCCCCACTCAGTAGTAACCCCCAGCTCTGCACACCCCCCCCCCCACTCAGTAGTAACCCCCAGCTCTGCTCATCCCCCCCCACTCAGTAGTAACCCCCAGCTCTGCTCATCCCCCACTCAGTAGTAACCCCCAGCTCTGCTCATCCCCCACTCAGTAGTAACCCCCAGCTCTGCTCGTGCCCCACTCAGTAGTAACCCCCAGCTCTGCTCGTCCCCCACTCTGTAGTAACCCCCAGCTCTGCTCGTGCCCCACTCAGTAGTAACCCCCAGCTCTGCTCATCCCCCACTCAGTAGTAACCCCCAGCTCTGCTCATCCCCCACTCAGTAGTAACCCCCAGCTCTGCTCGTGCCCCACTCAGTAGTAACCCGCAGCTCTGCTCACCCCCCACTCTGTAGTAACCCCCAGCTCTGCACACCCCCCCCCCACTCAGTAGTAACCCCCAGCTCTGCACACACCCCCCCCCCCCCACTCAGTAGTAACCCCCAGCTCTGCACACCCCCCCCCCCACTCAGTAGTAACCCCCAGCTCTGCACACCCCCCCCCCACTCAGTAGTAACCCCCAGCTCTGCACACCCCCCCCCCCCCACTCAGTAGTAACCCCCAGCTCTGCTCATCCCCCCCCACTCAGTAGTAACCCCCAGCTCTGCACACCCCCCCCCACTCAGTAGTAACCCCCAGCTCTGCTCATCCCCCCCCCACTCAGTAGTAACCCCCAGCTCTGCACACCCCCCCCCCCCACTCAGTAGTAACCCCCAGCTCTGCTCATCCCCCCCCACTCAGTAGTAACCCCCAGCTCTGCTCATCCCCCCACTCAGTAGTAACCCCCAGCTCTGCTCATCCCCCACTCAGTAGTAACCCCCAGCTCTGCTCGTGCCCCACTCAGTAGTAACCCCCAGCTCTGCTCGTCCCCCACTCTGTAGTAACCCCCAGCTCTGCTCGTGCCCCACTCAGTAGTAACCCCCAGCTCTGCTCATCCCCCCACTCAGTAGTAACCCCCAGCTCTGCTCATCCCCCACTCAGTAGTAACCCCCAGCTCTGCTCGTGCCCCACTCAGTAGTAACCCGCAGCTCTGCTCACCCCCCACTCTGTAGTAACCCGCAGCTCTGCTCACCCCCCACACTGTAGTAACCCCCAGCTCTGCTCACCCCCCACTCTGTAGTAACCCGCAGCTCTGCTCACCCCCCCACTCTGTAGTAACCCCCAGCTCTGCTCACCCTCCACTCTGTAGTAACCCAAGCTCTGCTCACCCTCCACTCTGTAGTAACCCTCAGCTCTGCTCCCCATCCCCCGCTCAGTAGTAACCCACAGCTCTGCTCACCCCCCGCTCTGTAGTAACCCCCAGCTCTGCTCACCCCCCACACTGTAGTAACCCCCAGCTCTGCTCACCCCCCACTCTGTAGTAACCCGCAGCTCTGCTCACCCCCCACTCTGTAGTAACCCCCAGCTCTGCTCACCCTCCACTCTGTAGTAACCCAAGCTCTGCTCACCCTCCACTCTGTAGTAACCCCCAGCTCTGCTCATCCCCCGCTCAGTAGTAACCCCCAGCTCCGCTCCTCCCCCACTCAGTAGTAACCCCCAGCTCTGCTCATCCCCCGCAGAGTAGTAACCCACAGCTCTGCTCACCCCACACTCTGTAGTAACCCCCAGCTCTGCTCACCCCCCACTCAGTAGTAACCCCCGGCTCTGCTCACCCCCCAGCTCTGCTCATCCCCGTCTCAGTAGTAACCCCCAGCTCTGCTCATCCCCCACTCAGTAGTTACCCCCAGCTCTGCTCATCCCCTACACAGTAGTAACCCCCAGCTCTGCTCATCCCCCACTCAGTAGTAACCCCCAGCTCTGCTCATCCCCCACTCAATAGTAACCCCCAGCTCTGCTCGTCCCCCACTCAGTAGTAACCCCCAGCTCTGCTCATTCCCCGCCGAGTAGTAACCCACAGCTCTGCTCACCCTCCACTCTGTAGTAACCCCCAGCTCTGCTCATCCCCCGCTCAGTAGTAACCCCCAGCTCTGCTCATCCCCCACTCAATAGTAACCCCCAGCTCTGCTCGTCCCCCACTGAGTAGTAACCCCCAGCTTTGCTCATCCCCCGCCGAGTAGTAATCCACAGCTCTGCTCACCCCCCACTCTGTAGTAACCCCCAGCTCTGCTCATCCCCCACTCTGTAGTAACCCCCAGCTCTGCTCATCCCCCACTTAGTAGTAACCCCTGGCTGAAACCTGCTGACAAACTTGTGCTGTGATCAATCACAGTACGCGTCAGTGGGGGCTCAAAAAACCCGGAAGCAGGCCGCGTTGTACATGAAGGTTGCCTAGCCTGCAGCTGCTGCCCAGTCACAGGGGATGTACTGTGAGCGAGCGGACAGAGGATAGAATTGCAACAGACAGAATCTGGAAAAATGTGCATAATAACCAATCAGCTTCTATCTTCCGCTTGTTCAGTTAAGCTGTGAAAATGAAAGAAAGTGCCTGTGTGTCTGTGTGTGTGTATATATATATATATGTTTGTGTGTCTGTGTGTGTACATTGTGGGGGCCGATCTGAAAGTCTGGTATTGGATAGACAGCTTAGACAGGATAGACAGCCATGATGTCATTCCCCTATGTGATGTCCGGCGGGGTGTTTTTGGAAGCGCCTGATTATAGCCGTGGGCTCTAATAGGCTTCCAAAATGGTAAACACTGGGCGCAATGCTCTGCGTTTGCTGTTTACTTAGTGCTGTGTTAGGAAAGTGATTTATTTGCTTCCCTAACACTGACCCACCTCTCAGCCAATCAGGTGCACCGGGTCTGGTTACCTGTCACCTGATTGGCTAAAGCGATAGGCGCTGTGATTGGATGCCTATCGCGTCCAATTATAGCAGAGGATGGGAAGAGGACGGGAGAAGACGTTGAGGACTCGGAGTGTGGAGGACAGCGCCGAGACCCGAGACAGGTAATTGCCGGGCAGGGGATGCACACTGGTTGCGTTTGATAGGCACAGTGGCAGCAAATAATGGGGCACAGTGGCAGCAATTGATGGGGCACAGTGGCACCCAGGGCCGGACTTACCATTGGGCTTGACTGGGCTCAAGCCCATGGGCCCCACCCAATAGGTGGCCCCTCTAAAAAATAAAATAAAAATAAGGGGTTTCCCAGGGCCCCAGACAGCAACCCCTACTTTTTTTTATTTATTTTTTATAAAAAAAATGTTTTTTTTAATATATTTATTTTATATATATATATAATTATATGCACCAATTGATGGGCACAGTAGCGGCAATTGATGGGGCACAGTAGCTGCTTTTGATGGGTACAGTGGTGGCAATTGATGGGGCACTTGACAATTCATGAGGCACAGTGGCGGAAATTTATGGGGCACAGTGGTGGCGATTCATGGGGTACAGTGGCGGCAATTCATGAGGTACAGTGGCGGCAATTCATGGGGCACAGTGGCGGCAATTCATGGGGCAAAGTGGCGGCAATTCATGGGGCACAGTGGCGGCAATTTATGGGGCACAGTGGTGGCAATTCATGAGGTACAGTGGCGGCAATTCATGGGGCACAGTGGCGGCAATTCATGGGGCACAGTGGCGGCAATTCATGAGGCACAGAGGCGGCAATTTATGGGGCAAAGTGGTGGCAATTCATGAGGTACAGTGGCGGCAATTCATGAGGCACAGTGGTGGCAATTCATGGGGCACAGTGGCGGCAATTCATGGGGCACAGTGGCGGCAATTTATGGGGCACAGTGGCGGCAATTCATGAGGTACAGTGGCGGCAATTCATGAGGTACAGTGGCGGCAATTCATGGGGCACAGTGGCGGCAATTCATGAGGCACAGAGGCGGCAATTTATGGGGCAAAGTGGTGGCAATTCATGAGGTACAGTGGTGGCAATTCATGGGGCACAGTGGTGGCAATTCATGGGGCACAGTGGCGGCAATTCATGGGGCACAGTGGCGGCAATTCATGAGGCACAGAGGCGGCAATTTATGGGGCAAAGTGGTGGCAATTCATGAGGCACAATGGCGGCAATTCATGAGGCACAGTGGTGGCAATTCATGGGGCACAGTGGCGGCAAATCATGGGGCACAGTGGCGGCAATTCATGGGGCACAGTGGTGGCAATTCATGAGGTACAGTGGCGGCAATTCATGGGGCACAGTGGTGGCAATTCATGGGGCACAGTGGCGGCAATTCATGGGGTACAGTGGCGGCAATTCATGGGGCACAGTGGTGGCGATTCATGGGGCACAGTGGCGGCAATTCATGAGGTACAGTGGCGGCAATTCATGGGGCACAGTGGCGGCAATTCATGGGGCACAGTGGCGGCAATTCATGGGGCACAGTGGCGGCAATTTATGGGGCACAGTGGTGGCAATTCATGAGGTACAGTGGCGGCAATTTATGAGGTACAGTGGCGGCAATTCATGAGGTACAGTGGCGGCAATTCATGGGGCACAGTGGCGGCAATTCATGGGGCACAGTGGCGGCAATTCATGAGGCACAGAGGCGGCAATTTATGGGGCAAAGTGGTGGCAATTCATGAGGTACAGTGGCGGCAATTCATGAGGCACAGTGGTGGCAATTCATGGGGCACAGTGGCGGCAATTCATGGGGCACAGTGGCGGCAATTCATGAGGCACAGAGGCGGCAATTGATGGGGCACAGTAGCTGCTTTTGATGGGGCACAGTGGCTGCTTTTGATGGGTACAGTGGTGGCAATTGATGGGGCACAGGCAATTGATGAGGCACTTGACAATTCATGAGGCACAGTGGCGGAAATTTATGGGGCACAGTGGCGGAAATTCATGGGGCACAGTGGTGGCAATTCATGAGGCACAGTGGCGGCAATTCATGGGGCACAGTGGCGGCAATTCATGGGGCACAGTGGCGGCGATTCATGGGGCACAGTGGTGGCGATTCATGGGGCACAGTGGCGGCAATTCATGAGGTACAGTGGCGGCAATTCATGGGGCACAGTGGCGGCAATTCATGGGGCAAAGTGGCGGCAATTCATGGGGCACAGTGGCGGCAATTTATGGGGCACAGTGGTGCCAATTCATGAGGTACAGTGGCGGCAATTCATGAGGTACAGTGGCGGCAATTCATGAGGTACAGTGGCGGCAATTCATGGGGCACAGTGGCGGCAATTCATGGGGCACAGTGGCGGCAATTCATGGGGCACAGAGGCGGCAATTTATGGGGCAAAGTGGTGGCAATTCATGAGGTACAGTGGCGGCAATTCATGGGGCACAGTGGTGGCAATTCATGAGGCACAGTGGTGGCAATTCATGAGGTACAGTGGCGGCAATTCATGAGGCACAGTGGTGGCAATTCATGAGGCACAGTGGCGGCAATTCATGAGGCACAGTGGCGGCAATTCATGGCGCAAATTGGCGGCAATTCATGGGGCACAGTGGTGGCGATTCATGGGGCACAGTGGCGGCAATTCATGGGGCGAAGTGGCGGCAATTCATGAGGCACAGTGGCGGCAATTTATGGGGCACAGTGGTGGCAATTCATGAGGTACAGTGGCGGCAATTCATGAGGTACAGTGGCGGCAATTCATGGGGCACAGTGGCGGCAATTTATGGGGCAAAGTGGCGGCAATTCATGAGGTACAGTGGCGGCAATTCATGAGGCACAGTGGTGGCAATTCATGGGGCACAGTGGCGGCAATTCATGAGGCACAGTGGTGGCAATTCATGGGGCACTGTGGCGGCAATTCATGGGGCACAGTGGTGGCAATTCATGAGGTACAGTGGCGGCAATTCATGGGGTACAGTGGTGGCAATTCATGAGGTACAGTGGCGGCAATTCATGAGGCACAGTGGTGGCAATTCATGGGGCACTGTGGCGGCAATTCATGGGGCACAGTGGTGGCAATTCATGAGGTACAGTGGCGGCAATTCATGGGGTACAGTGGTGGCAATTCATGAGGTACAGTGGCGGCAATTCATGGGGCACAGTGGTGGCAATTCATGAGGCACAGTGGTGGCAATTCATGAGGTACAGTGGCGGCAATTCATGAGGCACAGTGGTGGCAATTCATGAGGCACAGTGGCGGCAATTCATGAGGTACAGTGGCGGCAATTCATGAGGCACAGTGGTGGCAATTCATGGGGCACAGTGGTGGCAATTCATGAGGTACAGTGGCGGCAATTCATGAGGTACAGTGGTGGCAATTCATGGGGCACAGTGGTGGCAATTCATGAGGTACAGTGGCGGCAATTCATGGGGCACAGTGGTGGCAATTCATGAGGCACAGTGGTGGCAATTCATGAGGTACAGTGGCGGCAATTCATGAGGCACAGTGGTGGCAATTCATGGGGCACAGTGGTGGCAATTCATGGGGCACAGTGGTGGCAATTCATGAGGTACAGTGGTGGCAATTCATGGGGCACAGTGGTGGCAATTCATGAGGTACAGTGGCGGCAATTCATGAGGTACAGTGGCGGCAATTCATGGGGCACAGTGGCGGCAATTTATGGGGCAAAGTGGCGGCAATTCATGAGGTACAGTGGCGGCAATTCATGAGGCACAGTGGTGGCAATTCATGGGGCACAGTGGCGGCAATTCATGAGGCACAGTGGTGGCAATTCATGGGGCACTGTGGCGGCAATTCATGGGGCACAGTGGTGGCAATTCATGAGGTACAGTGGCGGCAATTCATGGGGTACAGTGGTGGCAATTCATGAGGTACAGTGGCGGCAATTCATGAGGCACAGTGGGTGGCAATTCATGGGGCACTGTGGCGGCAATTCATGGGGCACAGTGGTGGCAATTCATGAGGTACAGTGGCGGCAATTCATGGGGCACAGTAGTGGCAATTCATGAGGTACAGTGGCGGCAATTCATGGGGCACAGTGGTGGCAATTCATGAGGTACAGTGGCGGCAATTCATGAGGTACAGTGGCGGCAATTCATGAGGCACAGTGGTGGCAATTCATGAGGCACAGTGGCGGCAATTCATGAGGTACAGTGGCGGCAATTCATGAGGCACAGTGGTGGCAATTCATGGGGCACAGTGGTGGCAATTCATGAGGTACAGTGGCGGCAATTCATGAGGTACAGTGGTGGCAATTCATGGGGCACAGTGGTGGCAATTCATGAGGTACAGTGGCGGCAATTCATGAGGCACAGTGGCGGCAATTCATGAGGTACAGTGGTGGCAATTCATGGGGCACAGTGGTGGCAATTCATGAGGTACAGTGGCGGCAATTCATGGGGCACAGTGGTGGCAATTCATGAGGCACAGTGGTGGCAATTCATGAGGTACAGTGGCGGCAATTCATGAGGCACAGTGGTGGCAATTCATGGGGCACAGTGGTGGCAATTGATGGGGCACAGTGGTGGCAATTCATGGGGCACAGTGGTGGCAATTGATGGGGCACAGTGGTGGCAATTCATGAGGCACAGTGGTGGCAATTCATGGGGCACAGTGGTGGCAATTCATGGGGCACAGTGGTGGCAATTCATGGGGCACAGTGGTGGCAATTCATGGGGCACAGTGGTGGCAATTCATGAGGCACAGTGGTGGCAATTCAATCAATTCTATCAATATAGTTCAGGGTGTCCCTGCAGAGGATGGAGCATTCTCATATACAAAACCATGCGTGTCTAATTCCCAATATCCACAAAACACCCTCATCATCCTCATCATACCCCAGGAGATACTGTACTAGCAATGATCACATCCGGGGGTAACAGCAATACTCACAGCCTCACTGAGCTCCAGCTGGTCCGGGGGCTTCACCAGAGTCTTGGGCTGCATCCATTCATCAGCTCCATCCCCCATGTCTGTGGAGTCATCTTCATCCTTCCAAGAGCAGAAGATCAGCAGTGATGGAAAATGACATCACACTGTATTCTAATCAGGTCTACGTTACATCATGGTACAGCGCTATGGAATATGTCTGAGCTATACACAGTATCTGACAAAAGTAAGTACACCCCTCACATTTCTGTAAATCTTTTCTTCTATCTTTTCATGTGACAACACTGAAGAAATGACACTTTGCTACAATGTTGTGTAGTGAGTGTACAGCTTGTATAACAATGTAAATTTCCTGTCCCCCTCAAAATATCTCAACACGCAGCCGCTGGCAACAAAAGTGAGTACACCCCTAAGAGAAAACACAACCAAGTATCATTTTATAGATAGATCCACCACAGGAACAGAAGCCCCGCCAGCAATAATAGATCCACCAACAGTCAGTCAGCATCAGTGGACCCCTCTCTCAACAGTAGAGCCCTCTAGCAACCATAGATCCATCCCAGGAACAATAGACTCCACCCGCAATAATAGATCTCCCAGCAGCCACCATCTCTACACCCCCCTCCCCCTATGTACCATGTAATAAGCTCTTCTATAAACACTGTGCTGCACAATATCCTACTATGTGTTATGTACCGAGTTCTTCTATAAACACTGTGCTGCACAATATCCTACTATGTGTTATGTACCGAGTTCTTCTATAAACACTGTGCTGCACAATATCCTACTATGTGTTATGTCCCGAGTTCTTCTATAAACACTGTGCTGCACAATATCCTACTATGTGTTATGTACCGAGTTCTTCTATAAACACTGTGCTGCACAATATCCTACTATGTGTTATGTACCGAGTTCTTCTATAAACACTGTGCTGCACAATATCCTACTATGTGTTATGTACCGAGTTCTTCTATAAACACTGTGCTGCACAATATCCTACTATGTGTTATGTACCGAGTTCTTCTATAAACACTGTGCTGCACAATATCCTACTATGTGTTATGTACCGAGTTCTTCTATAAACACTGTGCTGCACAATATCCTACTATGTGTTATGTACCGAGTTCTTCTATAAACACTGTGCTGCACAATATCCTACTATGTGTTATGTACCGAGTTCTTCTATAAACACTGTGCTGCACAATATCCTACTATGTGTTATGTACCGAGTTCTTCTATAAACACTGTGCTGCACAATATCCTACTATGTGTTATGTACCGAGTTCTTCTATAAACACTGTGCTGCACAATATCCTACTATGTGTTATGTACCGAGTTCTTCTATAAACACTGTGCTGCACAATATCCTACTATGTGTTATGTACCGAGTTCTTCTATAAACACTGTGCTGCACACTACCCTCTGGAGTGTAGACTGTGCTATCACACACTTTGGTCCTCTGTTCCCCTCACATATATATCAGAATATCACAATAGCTGTGCTGTCCTTACCCTCCGCCTGGAAATAATCTTCATCTGTTTGGTGACATTTGGCTTCTGAGCCAGGACGGGTGCGATGCTCTGCAGAGACAGAAGAATGTCAGAAGAGGGCGGGGAGAGACGTTCTGCAACCACACAACACCGCTGTGCCATGGAAAGAGGTGGTGCAGTCCACAATATAAGTGGGGTACAGAGGACGGGGGAGGGGGGTATTACCTGCTTGGCTCTGTGCGGCATGGTGGCACCTCTCAGGTTTTGTGTCACTGACTTCTCTGGACTGTCACTGCACCTGATTCACAACAGAGAAACCAATGTCATTCCTAAACCATATGGGACCAAGGAGAACCTGTCACAATATTAAAGTTCCCCCGCACCCCCCAAACTGACAGTCACCAGTTCCCCCACACCCCCAAACTGACAGTCACCAGTTCCCCCACACCCCCAAACTGACAGTCACCAGTTCCCCCGCACCCCCCAAACTGACAGTCACCAGTTCCCCCACACCCCCCAAACTGACAGTCACCAGTTCCCCCACACCCCCAAACTGACAGTCACCAGTTCCCCCACACCCCCCAAACTGACAGTCTCCAGTTCCCCCGCACCCCCCCAAACTGACAGTCTCCAGTTCCCCCACACCCCCCAAACTGACAGTCACCAGTTCCCCCACACCCCCCAAACTGCCAGTCTCCAGTTCCCCCACACCCCCAAACTGACAGTCACCAGTTCCCCCACACCCCCCCCAAACTGACAGTCTCCAGTTCCCCCGCACCCCCCCAAACTGACAGTCACCAGTTCCCCCCACACCCCCCAAACTGCCAGTCTCCAGTTCCCCCCACACCTCCCAAACTGCCAGTCTCCAGTTCCCCCGCACCCCCCAAACTGCCAGTCTCCAGTTCCCCCACACCCCCCCCAAACTGCCAGTCACCAGTTCCCCCCGCACCCCCCAAATTAACAGTCACCAGTTCCCCGCACCCCCCCAAACGGCCAGTCTCCAGTTCCCCCGCACCCCCCAAACTGCCAGTCACCAGTTCCCCCGCACCCCCCAAACTGACAGTCTCCAGTTTCCCGCACCCCCCAAACTGCCAGTCTCCCCTCTCCAGTTTTCCCACACCCCCCAAACTGCCAGTCTCCAGTTCCCTCGCACCCCCCAAACTGCCAGTCTCCAGTTCCCCCCCACCTCCCAAACTGCCAGTCTCCAGTTCCCCCGCACCCCCCAAGATGACAGTCACCAGTTCCCCCGCACCCCCCAAACTGCCAGTCTCCAGTTCCCCCACATCCCCCAAACTGCCAGTCTCCAGTTCCCCCGCACCCCCCAAACTAACAGTCACCAGTTCCCCCGCACCCCCCAAACTGACAGTCTCCAGTTTTCCCGCACCCCCCAAACTGCCAGTCTCCAGTTTTCCCACACCCCCCAAACTGACAGTCTCCAGTTCCCTCGCACCCCCGAAACTAACTGCCAGTCTCCAGTTCCCCCGCACACCCCCCAAACTGACAGTCTCCAGTTCCCCCACACCCCCCAAACTGCCAGTCTCCTGTTCCCCCACACCCCCCAAACTGACAGTCACCATTCCCCCGCACCCCCCAAACTGACAGTCACCAGTTCCCTCGCACCCCCCAAACTGCCAGTCACCAGTTCCCTCGCACCCCCCAAACTGCCAGTCTCCAGTTCCCCCGCACCCCCCAAACTGCCAGTCTCCAGTTCCCCGCACCCCCCAAACTGCCAGTCTCCAGTTCCCCCGCACCCCCCAAACTGCCAGTCTCCAGTTCCCCCGCACCCCCCAAACTAACAGTCACCAGTTCCCTCGCACCCCCCAAACTGCCAGTCTCCAGTTCCCTCGCACCCCCCAAACTGATAGTCTCCAGTTCCCCCCGCACCCCCCAAACTGACAGTCACCAGTTCCCCCGCACCCCCCAAACTAACAGTCACCAGTTCCCTCGCACCCCCCCAAACTGACAGTCTCCAGTTCCCCCGCACCCCCCAAACTGCCAGTCACCAGTTCCCCCCGCACCCCCCAAACTGCCAGTCTCCAGTTCCCCAACACCCCCCAAACTGCCAGTCTCCAGTTCCCCGCACCCCCCAAACTGCCAGTCTCCAGTTCCCTGCACCCCCCAAACTACCAGTCACCAGTTCCCCCCGCACCCCCCAAACTGCCAGTCTCCAGTTCCCCCACACCCCCCAAACTGCCAGTCTCCAGTTCCCCCACACCCCCCAAACTGCCAGTCTCCAGTTCCCCGCACCCCCCAAACTACCAGTCACCAGTTCCCCCACACCCCAAACTGCCAGTCTCCCAGTTCCCTCGCACCCCCCAAACTGCCAGTCTCCAGTTCCCCCGCACCCCCCAAACTGACAGTCTCCAGTTCCCCGCACCCCCCAAACTGCCAGTCTCCAGTTTCCCCGCACCCCCCAAACTGCCAGTCTCCAGTTCCCCCGCACCCCCCAAACTACCAATCTCCAGTTCCCCACACCCCCCAAACTGCCAGTCTCCAGTTCCCCCGCACCCCCCAAACTACCAGTCTCCAGTTCCCCCACACCCCCCAAACTGCCAGTCTCCAGTTCCCCCGCACCCCCAAACTGCCAGTCTCCAGTTCCCCCACACCCCCCAAACTGCATGAAGGGCCACCCCTAGCATTCAGCACTTCCTCTAGGCCTCCACCACCTCCCACCCTCTGCCACGCTGCTGGAGCCAAAAAGATGGAACTTTGATGTGAAGTGGAGACTGTGTGATGGTTGCACTCTGTGATTGGGGAGATCTGAGATGGGGGACTGTATGATGTGATGGGAGAACCTCTGATGTGATGGGCACACTGGCAGCAATTGATGGGCACACTGGCAGCAATTGATGGGCACACTGGCAGCAATTGATGGGCACAGTGGTGGCAATTGATGGGCACACTGGTGGCAATTGATGGGCACACTGGTGGTAATTGATGGGCACAGTAGCGGCAATTGATGGGCACACTGGTAGCAATTGATGGGCACGCTGGCAGAAATTGATGGGCACAATAGCGGCAATTGATGGGCACACTGGTAGCAATTGATGGGCACAGTGGTGGTAATTGATGGGCACACTGGCAGCAATTGATGGGCACAGTGGTAGTAATTGATGGGCACAGTAGTGGTAATTGATGGGCACAGTAGTGGTAATTGATGGGCACAGTAGCGGCAATTGATGGGCACAGTAGTGGTAATTGATGGGCACAGTAGTGGTAATTGATGGGCACAGTAGAGGTAATTGATGGGCACAGTAGTGGTAATTGATGGGCACAGTAGCGGCAATTGATGGGCACAGCAGTGGTAATTGATGGGCACAGTAGCGGCAATTGATGGGCACAGTAGTGGTAATTGATGGGCACAGTAGTGGTAATTGATGGGCACAGTAGAGGTAATTGATGGGCACAGTAGTGGTAATTGATGGGCACAGTAGCGGCAATTGATGGGCACAGTAGCGGCAATTGATGGGCACAGTAGTGGTAATTGATGGGCACAGTAGTGGTAATTGATGGGCACAGTAGTGGTAATTGATGGGCACAGTAGTGGTAATTGATGGGCACAGTAGTGGTAATTGATGGGCACAGTAGAGGTAATTGATGGGCACAGTAGTGGTAATTGATGGGCACAGTAGCGGCAATTGATGGGCACAGTAGTGGTAATTGATGGGCACAGTAGTGGTAATTGATGGGCACAGTAGAGGTAATTGATGGGCACAGTAGTGGTAATTGATGGGCACAGTAGTGGTAATTGATGGGCACAGTAGCGGCAATTGATGGGCACAGTAGTGGTAATTGATGGGCACAGTAGTGGTAATTGATGGGCACAGTAGCGGCAATTGATGGGCACAGTAGTGGTAATTGATGGGCACAGTAGCGGCAATTGATGGGCACAGTAGTGGTAATTGATGGGCACAGTAGTGGTAATTGATGGGCACAGTAGTGGTAATTGATGGGCACAGTAGTGGTAATTGATGGGCACAGTAGTGGTAATTGATGGGCACAGTGGCAGCAATTGATGTTTTTGCCCGAGTTTGTGTGGCCGCACACCCCATACAGAGATCACACATCGCTCTGTGATGGGAATGAGCCCCGCTCTCTGATCCATACACACCTCACAGGGCAGAGCCCCCCACTAATATAACACACATTGGGGGTCAGCGTCTGAACTCTGCTCATTGAAATGAATGGCATTTCCAGGAGGAGCCCCCCCCCCCATATCTCCTATGTGGGGGGGGGGGGGGGTTATACAATCACTAATGACAGGGATGAGGGGGATGTCATCTCCATGTTGGGACACTGAACTCCCAGAATCACCGGTACACCCCCACACCGACACTGACAGTACAGACAGCCTGACACCCCCCCGGGACATGTCATCACCCCGATTCCCCGGTACCTGTACCCGCTCCGCTGTCCCCCGTGCTGAGCGGAAGTTGATGTCTGGTTGCCAGGATACGGGCAGACGCTCACAGTCACACGTGCACACGCGTAGGAGAGTTCATGTGGCTGGGAGCGGTTGTCATGGTGACCGGACGAGCGGGGGGCGGAGCCAGCGTGTATTGTGTATATGTGTGTGTGTGTGTGTGTGTGTAGTCTATGCGGGGAGCCAAGGAGAGCACGTGACCTCCTACTGACAGCTCTATATATAATATATAATAATAGTGTGTACGTCATCATCTATATCCATCCCAGCATACATTCATCCCAGTATATATCATACATTTTAGTAGTTATTTATTAATTTATTGATATTTTTTTTTTTTGTTTATTGGTTTTTAACTACATTTATTTTGTTATCAATATATTGTTATTATTTTATTTTAGTGGTTATTTATACATTTAATGGTTATTTGTTTATTTATTTATTGTTTACTACATTTATTTTGTTATTAATATATTTTTTTATTCGTCTATTTTAGTAGTTATTTACTAATGTATTGGTTATTTGTTTAATGTTTAATTATTTTTTCATTATTTTTCAACAAAAGAAAATCTTTTGTTGAAAAATAATGAAAAAATAATAATTAAACAAATAACCAATGAATGAATAAGTAACTACTAAAATAAAATAATAACATTTTAATAACAAAATACATGTAGTTAAAAATAAATAATTAAACAAATAGCCAATAAATGTATAAATAACTACTAAAGTAAGATAATAATAATAATAATAATAATAATAATAATAATAATATAGATATATATATTATTGCAAAAATTGTTTTTATTTTTAGTGCAACCCATAGACAAAAATAATTACCTAACGTATAAAAACACACTTTGGCCCAGATTCACGTACATCTGCGCATTATTGGACCGGCGTAGCGCACCGCCTTTACGTTAGACTGGCGCAATGTAGCGGCGCAATCACCCTATTCTCGTCGCTTTTACGCAGAAATTAGCGCCTGCGCAACGTTATTTCTGAGGCGCAAGGCGGAGTAATACAAATTGGGAAGGACGTGGGCGTGTTACATTGAAATGAGCCGTGACCCCATGCAGATGAAGGGCCGGCCGGCTCGCGCATGCGCGCTTGAAGCAGACCATGGTCAGCACCTCTGTGCGCATGCTCACAACTCGGGAGCGGCGCAATCAGTGAAATTGGAAGTGGACCCGGGCAACTTAGTGAACTACGCAGACAGCATAAATAGACAGACACAAACGCACTTCCATTGCAAAAGTACATCCCTTTGTATCCCTCCCTATACAGCAAGGTGCTTTTGTTCTGTTGTGTGTTGCGTTGTGTTTTGTCTTTGTGATATTTGTGGACCGTGTGATCTTGTGTTTGTTAGAAGATATTTGAAAGTGATTTTTGGTGACTGCTTGTGATATTTTTTGGTTGTTATTTTTTGGTTCGTTTGTTTTCTTGCTTGATTTTTGCGGACTGTTTGGGAGAGAGTTTTTGTCTGAGTATGACTGAGAGGAAGAGGAAGTAAAATTTTACTTTGGGGGAGAAACGAATTCTTGCCCGGGCCATTTCCCAATATGGGCGTTTCCTCCACGGCCCGGAGAGTGCCAACACCACCCCGGCCAGGAGGAGAGAGATTTTGGACAGGATTACTGACCAGGTGAATGCATCGGGGGGGGGGGGGGGGGGAGACCCGGACACGGTCGGGGATTGAAAAGAAAATCAATGACCTCCGGCGTCTGGTCAAAAAGAAGCTGGCCAAAATGCTAGCCCATGCCAGGGGCACAGGAGGGGGCCCACCATGCCCTGTTAGGCTGACAGCGGAGGAGCGTGCGGTGGCCAACACCTTTCATAGGCAAGAAGTGGAGGGCCTGCCCGGCTATGACTCAAGTCATGAAGGCGTGATGCCAGGTAAGGTTTTTTGGCCCTATCATGTGTGTAGCATGTGTGGGGGAGGGGGTGAAAGGGAATATGTGGCAAGTGTGTGGATCCTCCAACCTGTGAATGTTTTGTGTCATCCACAGATGAGCAGGAGGGTGCTGGGCCATCTGGGCTGACCGCACCATCCCAGCCTGATGAGGACCCCCGACAAGGCCGGAGTCCTCGGAGGAGGTTGAAGAGGAGGAGGTTGAGGAGGAGGAGTTTGAGGAGGAGGAGGAGTCCATGTCAGGCACTGGATTTTTGTTTTTGGAGGACTCTTTCCCTCTGGCTGGCAGCAGCCAGCCCTCCATAAGGGGTAGCCCCCCCCACTCCTCCCCCAACAGGGCTCCCCTCCCAAGGGGCTCCCCTTCTCCCCGGCCACAAGCCTCAGCTGGAGGCAGGAAGGCGACCCAGAAGACCAGGGGGCTGGCCGATCTCCTGCCCGCCACTCTGAGAAAGGACCAGTTCTGTCAGACCCGCCATCTGGGAGAGGTCAGCAAGACTTTGGGGCGGATGGAGGAGAGCCTGTCCTTCATAAAGGATACGCTTGGGGACCTGGACTGCCATTCCCTGGCTCTTACAACCTGCCTAAACCACCTGCAGACTACAACAGCAGGCGTTGGGCAGGATGTGAGGGCCCTCACCCAGGCTATCCAGGCCAATACGGCATCACTTAGTGCTGGCCTAGACAGAATTGCCGTGGCCTTGGAGGGTAGGCCGCCAGGTGGGCAGAGACCAGGGGCTGCTCCTCCTTACCCGGTTTACCCCCTCCCCCATGAGTCTCCCCTGATGAGCCGGGGCCGTGGCCGTGGGCGCCCCAGGCGTGGCTCACGTCAACGGCATTAATTTGTTTTTCCTCTTTTTTTTTTGCCTTTTTTTTTTTTTGCTTTTATTTTTTTGCTTTTTTTTATTTTTTTGCCTTTTTTTTTTTTTTTTTTGCCTTTGGCTTTTTTTTTGGGGGGGGGGGGGTTGTGAATGCTGTTTGAATGTGGGGGTGACATTCCTGCCGGAAAAGGGGTGTCACCCTCAATTTTGGTGGAGAAGGGTTCCCCAGGACCAGGGAGAAGTGATCCCCAGGTCCGTGTGAATGGTGTATGAATGTACAGTGACATAATTGCAGCCTTGGCGTGGCGTTGCTGCTCACAAGTCCTGCATGGTGGACTGGTGCCAATCCAATGTGATGAGGATGTGGGGTGTGTGTGCTAGGGACCACAGTGGTGTGCATGCATGCATTCTCATTGTGCCATGATTAATGTGTGTGTTTAACCACTTAAGACCCGGACCAATACGCTGGCAAATGACCCAAGGGGTTTTTGCGATTCGGCACTGCGTCGCTTTAACAGACAATTGCGCGGTCGTGCGACGTGGCTCCCAAACAAAATTCGCGTCCTTTTTTTCCCACAAATAGAGCTTTCTTTTGGTGGTATTTGATCGCCTCTGCGATTTTAATTTTTTGCGCTATATACAAAAATAGAGCGACATTTTTGAAAAAAAATCAATATTTTTTACTTTTTGTTATAATAAAAAACCAATAAACTAAATTTTAGTCAAACATTTAGGCCAAAATTTATTTAGCCACATGTCTTTAGTAAAAAAAAAAATCGCATTAAAAAAAAAAAAATAGCTACCTAGCGGGAACAGCGACACTAATACAGCGATCAGAAAAATGATCGCTTAGTGACGCTGGCAATAGGGAGTGAAAGGGTTTAACTAGGGCAGTGATCAAGGGGTTAAAACTTTATTGGGTGGGTGGGGGGGGGGGCTACCCTGACACTACTGACTGTCTGACTGTCACACTGTTCTGTCACACTGACACTCTAAATACAGTAATCATACATGATTACTGCATTCAGTGACACTGTGACAGGGGGAGGGGGGGGGGCGATCGCGGGGTTAAATGTGGTGTCAGTGTGCTGTTTGGTGCAGGACTTACTTGTTCTGTAGTGATCTCTCCTCAGCGGCGCTTGAAACAAACGCCGAGGGAGAGATCACGTCGCTTCCTCCTTCCTGTGGTTTACACAGGAGGAGGAAGTGACAGTGGTCAGGCGGGCGCGCGCGCATTGGCTGGGAGCGATCCGGAGGGGGCGGATGAAAACGGATAGCCGCCCCCACTTGTCGGATCGCTCCTGCAGCCGCGCGGACCGCCGCATGTACGGGGGGGGGGGGGGGGGGGGGGGCCCCGATCGGACCCCCGATCCCCCCCAAGGCACCAACGTATATATACGTTGATGTGCCTGTCGGTGCCATTCTGCCGACGTAAATGTACATGCGGCGGTCCTTAAGTGGTTAACGTGCAAAGATGCATAATGTGAGCTGGCATGAGATGGGGTCATGAGATGGGGTACCAGTGCATATGCAGAGTCACCTTGAAGGGAAAAGACAGGAGGATGTAAGTCATGCATGTGCCACTTGTGATGTGTGCATCATGGGGGGGGGGGACAGTCATGCCTGCCACCCATGTCACTCACCAACCAGCCAGCTGTCCCCATACATGTTCTGTTCGAAATCTGTGGGGATGGGGCTCTGATTGTATATGTAGCTGTCATGGGTGTCATGGGTGGTGTCATGTGTTGGGCTGGTGATGTCCTCCTGCAAGGTTTTGGTTAATTCCATGATGGCATGAGGGGTGAATCTGAAGATGGGAGACACCTCAGAATCACTCATGCCATAGATGTCTATGCGTGTGTGATATATCCTCTCCCGTTAAGAGTGAAGAGTGAGGGGCTTGTATCAGATAAGAATATTGTATTAGATTAGATTAAATTGTAAAGTTTATATAAGCCAAAAAAAATTTTTGGAAAAAAAAAAAAATCCTGTGCCCTCCTCAGTGCCCTCCTCCTTCTTTTCTCATCTAAAGTCAGTAGTATAGCTATGAGCATGGATGACACTGGCACGTTGGCATACAGTTTGTTGGGCAACACGTGTGACTGCTCAGCTCCTCACTAACAGTGTTGCTTTCTCTGACATGTAGACGAATTTTGTAATTTTATACCACCTTTTATATGGTCTAATTTTAGACAGGACATTTAGCTGTTGCGCACACTGCGTAGCCTGCGCCGCCCCAACGTTCTTTTGTGGATCCCCGTAACTCCCTCATTAGCATATTTGAATAGCAAATCAAAGGTGTGTCTAGCGCAGTTTTGCACGGACGGGTGCGCCTGTCTAACGAAATTACGCTGGACAAAAAAAAGTAGATTTCTTGCGTATCTCGTTTTGGGGATGCCGTGCATCGAAACGCACCGCGCACATTTAGACTTACGCCGCACATCTCCTGTTACGCCGGCGTAATCGCTCTGTGAATCTGGCCCATATTTTTTTTCTATAATTTCACCCATTTTAAATGGCACTAAAACTATAATCATTGTACAAAGAATTGAATTACATGTAAAATAACGTCCCCCCACAAATTCAGCATTATAACAACAAACATAAAGAATTAAAAATGAATATTACCGGTTAGATAAATAGAAAAAAAAAATCAGCAGGAAAATAATAAAGGGGAGAAAGAGAAGGGTCTAAAATTATTTTTTTTTTTAATTATCTACAGTAATAATAATATAGGTTTTTCAAACTTACCCAGAGCACATTATAAATACAATGGGCCAGATTCAGGTACACGTACATTTGCGCAGCATATCCGAGATACGCTACGCAGCCGTATTTTACCAGGCTCTACACCGAATTCTGGTAGATTTTTGCCCGTACGCTACGGCGGCGTAGTCTATTTCTCGCCGCGTAATCGAAATACGCGATTAGGGGGCGTGAAGCATTTAAATTAGGCGCGTCCCCGCGGCGATCGAACTGCGCATGCTCCGTTCAGAAATTTCCCGCCGTGCATTGCGCGAAATCACGTCGTTACGTCATTCGTTGTTTGAGTAGCGTCGTTTACGAACATTCCTATTCCCGGACGACTTACGTAAAAAATAATAAAAGATGACGGAAAACGTAGAAATTCGACGTGGGAACGACGGCCATACTTAACATGGGCTGTCTAATATTAGAGCAGCAAAAAGCTGGTATAGTGTTACGCAAAAAAAAGATGACTAAAGGTGCCGTAAGAGATTGCGAATTAAGATCGTAATTTCGGGGATCGCCGGCAAAAGCTCATTAGCATACCCCGACGCGGAAAACGACGGGAAGTCCACCCAGTGGCCGCAATTTTATTGCAGCGTAGATCCGAAGGCGTACGAACGCGTAATCCAGTCGAATTGAAGCCCGCAGCCGTCTATTCATGGTTTGAGTTTTCCGACTAGCTAAAAAACGCGCGTAATTTGAAATTACTCCAGTCTAACACCAGTTACACAGGAGTTACGGCTCTCTGAATCTGGCCCAATGTTACTTTGTATCTCTCTATCTCCTATCTGATCAATGTTTATAAACAATGTTACTTTGTACCTCTCTATCTCCCGTCTGATCAATGTTTATAAACTATGTTACTTTGTAACATTGTTTATAAACATTGATCAGGTGGGAGACAGAGAGCTACAATGTTACTTTATATCTCTCTATCTCCTGCCTGATCAGTGTTTATAAACAATGTTACTTTGTATCTCTCTATCTTCCATCTGAACGATGTTTAGAAACAATGCTTAGTGTTGGGTAAATGGTTCAGGCGAAGCAAGAGTGCCCCACAACGCACTGCATGCTTCACAGTGCTTTTTAGGGCCCTGATTGAATGAAGAGGTCAGGTGCAAAGCTTTGAATGCAGCCTCACTGTGCCCCTTAAATTTAGCCTCCTGTGCCCTTACACGGTTTAGGAGATATTTGCAAAAGACAGGCACCAATGTCTATGGAGCCTGCGTCAACGGCGTGCAGCCGCACTGAGCATGCCATTTCTAACGGCGACCGTGCCATTAGTGGCGGAACTTGTGCGCATGCGCGGGACTGACGACATTGCGGCTCCGGCCACTCACAGCGGCAGAGCGGCGATATCCGGAAGTCACTCTGTGCAAAACCAGCTGCAGAGTGGAGGGAAGTATAACATAGTTACATAGTTACATAGTTAGTCAGGTTGAAAAAAGACACAAGTCCATCCAGTTCAACCATAAAAAATAAATAAAAATAAAACAAAGTAAAACACAGCACATCCTCCCATACACCCAACTCCATACCCACAGTTGATCCAGAGGAAGGCAAAAAACCCCAGCAGAGCGATGATCCAATTTGCTACCGGAGGGGAAAAAATTCCTTCCTGATCCCCCGAAAGGCAATCGGATTTACCCCGGATCAACTTTACCTACAAAACTTAGTACTCAGTTATATTATGTGCATTTAGGAAAGAATCCAGCCTCTCTTAAAGCAATCTACTGAGCTGGCCAGAACCACCTCTGGAGGGAGTCTGTTCCACATTTTCACAGCTCTTACTGTGAAGAAACCTTTCCGTATTTGGAGGTGAAATCTCTTTTCCTCCAGACGTAAAGAGTGCCCCCTTGTCCTCAGTGTTGACCTTAAAGTGAATAACTCAACACCAAGTTCACTATATGGACCTCTTATGTATTTGTACATGTTGATCATATCCCCCCTTATTCTCCTCTTCTCAGGATAGAATACATTCAGTTCCTCTAATCTTTCCTCATAGCTGAGCTCCTCCATGCCTCTTATCAGTTTGGTTGCCCTTCTCTGCACTTTCTCCAGTTCTCCGATATCCTTTTTGAGAACTGGTGCCCAAAACTGGACTGCATATTCCAGATGAGGTCTTACTAATGATTTGTACAGGGGGGGGGAAATGATATCTCTATCTCTGGAGTCCATACCTCTCTTAATACAAGAAAGGACTTTGCCCGCTTTGGAAACCGCAGCTTGGCATTGCATGCCATTATTGAGCTTATGATCAACTAAAACCCCCAGATCCTTCTCCACTACAGATCCCCCCAGTTGTACTCCCCCTAGCATGTATGATGCATGAATATTCTTAGCCCCCAAGTGCATAACTTTACATTTATCAACATTAAACCATCTCTGCCACTTAGTCGCCCAATTAGACAGAGCATTGAGGTCGGCTTGTAAATGGAGACATCCTGTAAGGACGTTATTCCACTGCATAGCTTGGTGTCATCTGCAAAAACAGAAATGTTACTTTTGATCTCAGACCCAATATCATTTATAAATATATTGAAAAGTAAGGGACCCAACACTGAACCTTGGGGTACACCGCTGATAACCTTGGACCATTCAGAGTAAGAATCATTAACCACAACTCTCTGAATCCTGTCTTTCAGCCAGTTTTCTATCCATTCACAAACTGATATATCTAATCCTGTAGACCTTACCTTACACATGAGTCGTGTGTGGGGAACTGTATCGAACGCTTTTGCAAAATCCAAGTATACCACGTCCACGCCTCTGTCCAGGGTTTTACTTACCTCTTCATAAAAGGAAATCAGGTTTGTCTGACAACTTCTGTCCTTCATGAATCCATGCTGTCTGCTGCTTAAATAGTTTGTTTCCAGCAAGAACTCATCCATGTGGTCTTTTATTAAACGTTCCAGTATCTTCCCAACTATAGAAGTTAAACTAACAGGTCTATAGTTACTAGGTAAAGACTTTGTTCCCTTTTTAAATATGGGCACCACATTGGCTTTATGCCAATCCAGTGGTACTATTCCTGTCATTAATGAGTCCCTAAATATTAGATACAGTGGCTTTGAATTTCAGAGCTCAATTCTTTTAGGATCCGTGGGTGGATGCCATCTGGTCCAGGTGCTTTATCCACCTTTATTCTGTCTAAATATTTCTGGACCATATCACTTTGAGCCATTGTGGATTTGGGGCTGTGTCACTCCCACCCCCTATATCGACATGAGCTCCCCCATTCTCCATTGTATACACAGAGCTGAAGAAAGCATTTAATAAATTTGCCTTCTCTATGTCCTCAGTCACCCACTCTAGATTATTTTGTAAAGGGCCTACATGCTCAGACTTGACCTTTTTACTATTAATATATTTAAAGAATTTTTGGGGTTTGTCCTACTATCTTTTGCAATCTGTCGTTCATTTTGAATTTTTGCATCCTTGATTTCCTTTTTACATATCTATTATATTCTTTGTAACATTTAAACGAAACTAGTGTTCCTTCATTTTTTAATATTTTTTAAAAGCTATTTTCTTATTGTTTATAGCTTTTTTAACTTTAACCGTGAGCCACATAGGTTTTATCTTTAGCCTTTTAAACTTATTGCCCATGGGAATATACTTTGCAGTGAGGTTCCAAAGAGTCTTTTTGAAGAATTCCCATTTCTGTTCTGTGTTCATCGGTGCCAATATTCCCCCCAGTCCAAGCCCTGGAGAGCAGTCCTCATGCTTTGAAAATTTGCTCTCTTGAAATTAAGTGTTTTTTATCTTTCCTGTATGTATTTCTTGCTTATAGTTTACATTAAACGAAATCATGTTATGATCACTGCTACCCAGGTGTTCCTTTATCTGAACATTAGTAATGACTCTGCATGGTTTGAGATTACCAGGTCCAACAGAGCATCATTCCTAGTTGGGGCCTCAATAAACTGGACCATAAAATTGTCCTGCAATAGGTTTTTAAATTTTTGTCCTTTAACTGTCCCAGAAATTCCATTATTCCAGTCAATTTCTGGGTAGTTAAAATCCCCCATTATTATCACCGTCCCTGCCCCTTGCAGCCCTTTCCATCTGTGCAAGGAGCTGAGTCTCCACCTCCTCATTAACATTGGGTGGTCTATAACAAACTCCAATGATTAACTTTGAACTACGCACATCTGTATGCAGTTCCACCCATAATGCTTCAACTTCATCACACTCTCCATCAACCAGTCCTCTTTCACGCTTGCTTTGAGGTCACTTCTCACATAGAGACAGACCCCCTCCACCTTTCCTTTTTTACCCTGTCTTTCCGATAGAGAGCATAGCCAGGAATATTAATAGCCCAGTCATGTGAGGATTGAAGCCAAGTTTCAGCAATACCGATTACATCATAGCTCTCCTCATGCACCAGAGCTTCCAACTCACCTGTTTTGCTTGGAAGGCTTCTGGCATTGGTGAACAAAACACTTAAATGTATTGTTACATTTTTCGCTGGGCGTTTTTCATATGATTCATATAATTTTTAGTAGTGCAAATGGCACTATCATTTCCAATGGCTGTTTGCAACATGGGAACTTTCTTGTCACCTGCCATAACCCCACCTCCATCTATCCCCATTCCACTCTCCATTAATGTCTGACCCCTGACTGACCTGTGTGCCCGATGTAATTCACGTTCACCCTCCCCCCCCTTTAAAAAAAAAAATACCTGAACCTTTACAATCACTTTAACCACTTTCCGACCGCCCACCGCAGGTATACGTCGGCACTTTGAGGATGGATATCTCGGTAACGGCAGCAGCTGCTGCCACAACCGAGATATCCATCTCTTCTGTGGGCGGTCGGGTAAACGATAATGGCGGTCTCCGCGGCGGAATCGCCGCGAGATCGCCGTTATCGGTAGCGGACTAGCGACGAGCGTGCCCCCCCCCTCCCCTGCGCTCCCGCGCTCTCCGCCGCTTACCGGAGCCGTCGGTAGCGGCGGAGGCGATCGGGTGCGCTCGTCTGGTCAGCGGGGATGCGAGTGAGGGAAAAAATTTCCCTCGTCCATCCCCGTAGCTCTGCTGGGCGGAAGTGACGTCAAACGTCAGTTCCAAACAGCGTCTTAAAGAGACATTTTTTTTAAATGTCATTTGAAAAATGACATTTAAAAATTTTTTTTTTTTTTTTTGCATTTTAGCCTAAATATGAGATCTGAGGTCTTTTTGACCCCAGATCTCATATTTAAGAGGACCTGTCATGCTTTTTTTCTATTACAAGGGATGTTTACATTCCTTGTAATAGGAATAAAAGTGATAATGTTTTTATTTATTTTTATTTTAGTGTTAAAAATTGGTAAAATTAATACAAATAAATACGAAAACAAAAAAAAAAATTTTAAATCGCCCCGTCCCGACGAGCTCCGAGCTCGCGCGCAGAAGCGAACGCATACGCGAGTAGCGCCCGCATATGAAAACGGTGTTCAAACCACACAAGTGAGGTATCGCCGCGATCGTTAGAGCGAGAGCAATAATTCTAGCCTTAGACCTCCTCTGTATCTCAAAAAATGCAACCTGTAGAATTTTTTAAACATCGCCTATCGAGATTTTTAAGGGTAAAAGTTTGACGCCATGCCACGAGCGGGCGCAATTTTTAAGCGTGACATGTTGGGTATCATTTTACTCGGCGTAACATTATCTTTCACAATATGTAAAAAAATTGGGCCAAATTTATTGTTGTCTTATTTTTTTATTTAAAAAAGTGAATTTTTTTCCAAAAAAAGTGCGCTTGTAAGACCGCTGCGCAAATACGGTGTAACAAAAAGTATTGCAATGACTGCCATTTTATTCTCTAGAGTGTTAGAAAAAAAAAAATATATAATGTTTGGGGGTTTTAAGTAATTTTATAGCAAAAAAAAATGTTTTAGTCTCGTAAACACCGAATCTGAAAAACAGGCCCGGGGCTAAAGTGGTTAAATGCAGCCTCACTGTGCCCCATCAATGCAGCCTCACTGTGCCCCATCAAAGGCAGCCTCACTGTGCCTCATCAAATGCAGCCTCACTGTGCCCCATCAAATGCAGCCTCACTGTGCCCCATCAAATGCAGCCTCACAGTGCTCCATCATCACTCCAGACTCACCATTGCCTGGCTGATGGATCACACACATAGCAGGCATCTTCCGCTGTGTGTCTCTGAGGTGGGTCTGTGTTCGACGGCGCTGTAACAAGGTCCTGCCCCCCCTAGACCAGCTAGTTTCATAGGCGGAACACTGAATCAATCTACTATCACATGAGACGGGCTGGGGGGGGGGGGCGGACCTTGTTACACCGCGCCGCCGAACACAGACCCAGCCAGCCCTGTGACACACAAGATACACAAGAGAGGGAGAAGGAGAGCGCTGCAGCCTCAGCTCAAAGCGCCATCTTCTGTTAGGAGGGTATGTCTGTTGACTATGCCAATTCCTGTAGGCGTCCCCCAGGGCTTTCCAGGGGTCCCATGCTTTAATCTAATACCCCACCCCCATCTCCTCAATTCCCCCCCATCTCCTCAATTCAGAGCCACCCCAGGACCAGCATATCCTCCATATCTCTCCCACTAGCGCCATCTTCTGTAAGGAGGTCGGTCCTGCAGACTGCGCAAATTTCTGTAGGCACTACCCCAGAGCTTTCCAGGGGTCCCTGATTTAGTATAACCCCCCCCCCCCAAAAAAAAAAAACAATCCAGGGCCACCCTAAGACCAGCGTATCTTCCATATCTCCCCCACTAGCGCCATCTTCTGTAAGGTCGGTCCTGCAGACTATGGCAATTCCTATAGGTGCCTCCCTTTGCTGTCTTATGTAGTCCTTACACTGCTGGTGGTCTGTCTGGGGCCCCTGATTTATTCTATTACTGCCACAAAATCCAGGGCTATCCCAGGAGCAGCATATCTTCTGTAACTCTTCTTCTAGTGCCATCTCCTGTTGGGAGGGTGATCCTGCTGACTACGCCAAGGGCTTTTCCGGGGTCCCAGTCTATACCCCCCATCTCCACAATCCAGGACTATCCTAGGACCAGCATATCCTCCATATCGCCCCCACTACCGCCATCTTCTGTTAGGAGGGTGATCCTGCCGGCTACGCCAATTTCTGTAGGCACTACCCCAGGGCTTTCCAGGGGCCCCTGCTTTAATGTAATACCCCACCCCCATCTCCTTAATTTCCCCCCATCTCCTCAATCCAGGGCCACCCAGGACCAGAATATCCTCCATATTGCCCCCACTAGCGCCATCTTCTGTTAGGAGGGTGATCCTGCAGACTGCGCCAATTTCTGTAGGCACGACCCCAGGGCCTTCTAGGGGCCGTGCTTTAGTATAATACCCCACCCCCCCAAACAATCCAGAGCCAACCCAGAACCAGTATATCCTCCATATCAAGCTAAGATGGCGTAGAAAAGATAGAGAGGTGATGTGAACATCTCAAGGAATTTTCTAAATCTTTCCACCTTGTCCCAGAAGACCACCACGCGTGAGGCACACTCCCCTTTGGGGGTTAAACTCACCAGAGGGCCAGTGATATCAGGCCTTACACAGGTATCTTTCCACCATACCATCCATCAGCTAAGCAGGGAGGAACGCTCCATATAGAAACAAATGAAACTCCAAATAGTGTAATTCGGTTTTAATTTATTTAAAAAGCAATAACCCTTCACCACACATAAGATCCCCGCTCACAGTGTACGCCCTCAGTTGAAGTCCATTGGTAGACGAAACCGGTCAGGGCGGGGCTAACGCGGCGTTACCGGAAGTGACGTGATCTGCGCTCCACCGGTGGTTTTTGACCAGGAAGGACCATTTGCTCTGTTCTGTTTTAAAGACATTACATGTTTGCTTCTGGGATTCCTGAGACCATCCGATACTCGTCATTATTTGCTCATTACTACTGATTCATGGTACGTACACTGTGAGCGGGGATCTTATGTGTGGTGAAGGGTTATTGCTTTTTAAATAAATTAAAACCGAATTACACTATTTGGAGTTTCATTTGTTTCTATATGGAGCGTTCCTCCCTGCTTAGCTGATGGATGGTATGGTGGAAAGATACCTGTGTAAGGCCTGATATCACTGGCCCTCTGGTGAGTTTAACCCCCAAAGGGGAGTGTGCCTCACGCGTGGTGGTCTTCTGGGACAAGGTGGAAAGATTTTGAAAATTCCTTGAGATGTTCACATCACCTCTCTATCTTTTCTACGCCATCTTAGCTTGATGTTGCATTCCCAACATTTATCCAACATTGTTTAGCGCTGTTTATCATTTTGAACTTTGTTCTAATTATGATACTTTGTTTATATGCTTTCAATCAGCCTTGTGCTGATGTTTTTTAGACAGCTGCTTTGATTCACCTTTTTTCTGTTTTTTGGATATTAGGTTGATTTAATATTTTATATATTATTAATTATTTATTTTACTTTTCCTACCATTATTTAACTATTAGCATCTGTGGCGCTGAGATGTGCCTCTAGGCCTTTGTGAAGCACACTTTGTTCCATATCCTCCATATCGCCCCCACTAGCGCCATCTTCTTTTAGGAAGGCAGTTCTAGCGACTATGCTAGTTCTTGTAGGCATCCCCCAGGGCTTTCCAGGGGCCCCTGCTTTAATACAATACCCACCCCCATCTCCTCAATTTCCCCCCATCTCCTCAATCCAGGGCCACCCAGGACCAGCATATCCTCCATATTGCCCCCACTAGCGCCATCTTCTGTTAGGGGGATGATCCTGCCGGCTACGCCAATTTCTGTAGGCACTACCCCAGGGCCTTCTAGGGGCCCCTGCTCTAGCATAATACCCCCCCCCCCCCCACAATCAATCCAGGGCCAACCCAGAACCAGTATATCCTCCATATCGCCCCCACTAGCGCCATCTTCTGTTAGGAGGGTGATTCTGCCGACTGCGCCAATTTCTGTAGGCACTACCCCAGGGCTTTTCAGGGGCCCGTGTTTTAGTATAATACCCCCCCCCCATCCCAAACAATCCAGGGCCACCCTAAGACCAGCATATCCTCCATATCTCCACCACTAGTGCCATCTTCTGTTCGGAGGACGGTACTGCAGACTACGCCAATTCTTATAAGTGCCCCCTTGCTGCTGTCTTGTGTAGTCCTTACACTGTTGGGGGCCTGTCTGGGGCCCCTGATTGAGTCTAGACCTGTCCCAGAGCCCACAGTGAACTAATCTGTGTCCATGGAGGTCAGGCTGGGGCCCTATCAGGACACATCCCAGCTGCAGTAACCCATAGCAACCAGGAAGACAGGTTCCTGATTGGTTACTCTGTGTCAGTGATTCCTGTCCTAGGGCCCCTTGTGGCCCCTCATCAGGCACATCCCAGGGCCTAGGTACCACTTCCCTCATCCTCCCATTCCCATGACAACCGCTGACAGTGACGTCACCCGCCAGCTATCGCGGGCCCCACCTTCTCCACTCAGCTGTCACAGACGGACCCGCCCCTCGTGCTCCACTATCACATGGGCACCGCCCCCCTGCTGTGCTGTCACGGCCGTCCCCGCCCCTTTCACACAGCTGTCAAAGAAGCGTCCCGCCCATTCCGCTCGCTGTGTCCCGCCTCCTCAATAAAAACGGACGCGTGTTGCCACGCCTACTCACGGAGTACTGAGACGTGAGGCCACGCCCACAACAGAATGCTGCTAGGTGGTGCCACGCCTACTCTCTGAATATTGAGACGTGGGGCCACGCCCACAGTAGAATGCTGCTACGTCGTGCCACGCCTACACACTGAATATTAAGACGTGGGGCCACGCCCACAACAGAATGCTGCTACGTGGTGCCACGCCCACTCTTTGAATATTGAGACGTGGGGCCACGCCCACAATAGAATGCTGCTACGTCGTGCCACGCCTACTCACTAAATATTGAGACGTGGGGCCACGCCCACGACAGGCCACTGACGCGAATTGCCACGCCTACTCCATGAATACTGATCCTTGATGCCACGCCCCCTGCCTTCGTAGCCCAGTGGAAGAATTGTTGAGTCAGTGCGGGGGGAGGGTATAATCTGAGCCCCGCCTACTGGTGCGCCCCGCCTACATCCCCGCCTCCTCCTCCTCTTCAGCATCCTGCAAAGCGGCACCATGATGGAGGAGATAGATCGCTTCCAGGTGCCCACCGTCCACTCCGAGATGCAACCGCTGGTGAGAGACTCGGGCCTACTCCCCCCTCCACCCACCACCACCCAACAACACCGGGAGGAGGAGGGCGGGGACACCGGAGAGGGAGAGCCGGGGGGATGTACACATAGCCGAGGATCAGGAGGAGGATAAAGGGGGGGCCAGACAGTATACAGAGGGTACTGATGGTATACAGATGGTATAGAGGCGGTATACAGGGGTATTGATGGAATACAGGGGGTACAGATTGTATAGAGGAGGTATACAGGAGGTAAACATGATGTATTCAGGGGTGTAGATGGTATACAGGAGGTACAGATGGTATACAGGGGTATTAATGGAATACAGGAGGTACAGATTGTATAGAGGAGGTATACAGGTGGTAAACATGAAGTATTCAGGGGGTGCAGATGGTATACAGGAGGTACAGGGGGTACAGATGGTATACAAAATGTATACAGGGGGCGCAGAGAGTATACAGGGGGTACAGAGAGTATACAGGGGGTACAGATGGTATACAGGATGTATACAGGGGTGTGGATGGTATACAGGGGGTACAGATTGTATAGAGGAGGTATACAGGAGGTAAACATGAAGTATTCAGGGGGTGCAGATGGTATACAGGGGGTACAGATGGTATACAAAATGTATACAGGGGGTACTGATGGTATACATTGGGGGCAGGATGGTGTACAGATGGTATACAGGGGGTGCAGAGAGTATACAGGATGTATACAGGGGTGTGGATGGTATACAGGGGGTACAGATTGTATAGAGGAGGTATACAGGAGGTAAACATGATGTATACAGGGGGTGTAGATGGTATACAGGAGGTACAGATGGTATACAGGGGTATTAATGGAATACAGGAGGTACAGATTGTATAGAGGAGGTATACAGGTGGTAAACATGAAGTATTCAGGGGGTGCAGATGGTATACAGGAGGTACAGGGGGTACAGATGGTATACAAAATGTATACAGGGGGCGCAGAGAGTATACAGGGGGTACAGAGAGTATACAGGGGGTACAGATGGTATACAGGATGTATACAGGGGGTGTGGATGGTATACAGGGGGTACAGATTGTATAGAGGAGGTATACAGGAGGTAAACATGAAGTATTCAGGGGGTGCAGATGGTATACAGGGGGTACAGATGGTATACAAAATGTATACAGGGGGTACTGATGGTATACATTGGGGGCAGGATGGTGTACAGATGGTATACAGGGGGTGCAGAGAGTATACAGGATGTATACAGGGGTGTGGATGGTATACAGGGGGTACAGATTGTATAGAGGAGGTATACAGACGGTAAACATGATGTATTCAGGGGGTGTAGATGGTATACAGGGGGTGCAGAGAGTATACAGGATGTATACAGGGGGTGCAGATGGTATACAGGGGTATTGATGGAATACAGGGGGTAAACATGATGTATGCAGGGGGTGCAGAGAGTATACAGGGGGTGTAGATGGTATACAGGATGTACAGATGGTATACAGGGGTATTGATGGAATACAGGAGGTACAGATTGTATAGAGGTGGTATACAGGAGGTACAGATGGTATACAAAATGTATACAGGGGGCGCAGAGAGTATACAGGGGGTGTGGATGGTATACAGGATGTATACAGGGGGTGTGGATGGTATACAGGGGGTACAGATTGTATAGAGGAGGTATACAGGAGTTAAACATGAAGTATTCAGGGGGTGCAGATGGTATACAAAATGTATACAGGGGGTGCAGAGAGTATACAGAGGGTACAGAGGGCGCAGAGAGTATACAGGGGGTGCAGATGGTATACAGGATGTATACAGGGGGTGTGGATGGTATACAGGGGGTACAGATTGTATAGAGGAGGTATACAGGAGTTAAACATGAAGTATTCAGGGGGTGCAGATGGTATACAAAATGTATACAGGGGGTACTGATGGTATACATTGGGGGCAGGATGGTATACAGGGGGTACGGATGGTATACAGGGGGTGCAGAGAGTATACAGGATGTATACAGGGGTCTGGATGGTATACAGGGGGTACAGATTGTATAGATGAGGTATACAGACGGTAAACATGATGTATTCAGGGGGTGTAGATGGTATACAGGGGTATTGATGGAATACAGGGTGTACAGATTGTATACAGGAGGTATACAGGAGGTAAACATGATGTATACAGGGGGTGCAGATGGTATACAGGGGGTGCAGAGAGTATACGGGGGTACTGATGGTATACATGGGGTGCAGGATGTATACAGGGGGTACAGAGAGTGTACAGATAGTATACAGGGGGTACAGATAGTATACAGGGGGTACAGATAGTATACAGGGGGTACAGATGGTATACAGAGGGTGCAGATGGTATACATGAGGTATACAGGGGGTACAGGAGGTACATATGATATACAGGGGGTACTGATGGTATACATGGGGTGTAGATGGTATACAGGGGTACTGATGGTATACACAATGTATACAGGGGGTGTAGATGGTATACAGGAGGTACAGATTGTATAGAGGTGGTATACAGGAGGTACAGGGGGTACAGATGGTATACAAAATGTATACAGGGGGTACAGATGGTATACAGAGGGCGCAGAGAGTATACAGGGGGTGCAGATGGTATACAGGATGTATACAGGGGGTGTGGATGGTATACAGGGGGTACAGATTGTATACAGGGGGTAAACATGAAGTATTCAGGGGGTGCAGATGGTATACAGGGGGTACAGATGGTATACAGGATGTATACAGGGGGTGTGGATGGTATACAGGGGGTACAGATTGTATACAGGAGGTAAACATGAAGTATTCAGGGGGTGCAGATGGTATACAGGGGGTACAGATGGTATACAAAATGTATACAGGGGGTACTGATGGTATACATTGGGGGCAGGATGGTATACAGGGGGTACAGATGGTATACAGGGGGTGCAGAGAGTATACAGGATGTATACAGGGGTGTGGATGGTATACAGGAGGTACAGATTGTATAGAGGAGGTATACAGACGGTAAACATGATGTATTCAGGGGGTGTAGATGGTATACAGGGGTATTGATGGAATACAGGGGGTACAGGAGGTACAGATTGTATACAGGAGGTAAACATGAGGTATACAGGGGGTGCAGATGGTATACAGGGGGTGCAGAGAGTATACGGGGGTACTGATGGTATACATGGGGTGCAGGATGTATACAGGGGGTACAGAGAGTGTACAGGATGTATACAGGGGGTACAGATAGTATACAGGGGGTACAGATGGTATACAGAGGGTGCTGATGGTGTACAGGAGGTACATATGATATACAGGGGGTACTGATGGTATACATGGGGTACTGATGGTATACAGGGGTACTGATGGTATACAGGGGTACATAGGTGTGCGCAGCCTATTGCATTAGGGTGTGCACCCCAAACACAAATGAATGCCGCCTGCTGTCACAGAATGGAGGCTCTGGTGGTAGGAGATAGTTGATTGGGAGCATATTATGTTACACCCTAAATACGGGTGTAACGTGTTCCTACTGTTGAACATAGCCTTTAATATAATGGGGGCACTTACACTGGCCACTGGCATCCCCAACCACCCACCTGGTGCTGTCCCTTGATAATGCTCATGCACATGGGGTGATTAGAGTGCGCCCAGGCACACCTGGCACACCCTGTGCACACGCCTATGCAGGGGTACAGGATGTATACATGGGTTACAGTTGGTAAACCATCTGTAACCTCTGTACACCATTTGTGCCTCCTGTACTCCATCTGTACAAATGGTATACAGAGGTGTGTACAGGAGTCACAGATGGTATACAAGGGGGTATGCAGGGGTTGCATATAGTAGGCACAGATGGTATACAGGGGGTAAAGAGAGTATACAGGAGGTGTGTGTGTGTGTATATAGGGGGTACAGGCAAAAGAAGGTGAATGATTGAGGGGTACAGGGGGTGTAGGGTGGCTGCAGGGGAGTGTACAGGGGGTGTAGGGCGGTTACCAGGGGTTGTAGTATTTCTAGGGTTCGTGAATCCAGGGGATTATAGATCTGGGGGTACAGCAATCCTGGGAGACGAATACAGTGAGGGGGGGGAAGTATTCGACCCCCTGCTGCTTTTGTACGTTTGCCCCCCTGACAAAGAAATGACCAGTCTATAATTTTATTGGTCGGCTTATTTTATCAGTGAGAGACGGAATAACAACAACAATATCCAGAAAAGTGAAATAAGTATTTGATCCCCTATCAACCAGCAAGATGATTTCTGGCTCCCAGGTGTCTTCTGTACAGGAAACAAGCTGAGATTAGGAGATCTCTCTTAAAGGGAGTGCTCCTAATCTCAGCTTGTTACCTGTATAAAAGACACCTGTCCACAGAATCAACCAATCAGATTCCAATCTCTCCACCATGACCAAGACCAAAGATCTGTCCAAGGACATCGGGGAGAAGATTGGAGACCTACACAAGGCTGGGATGGGCTACAAGACCCTCGCCAAGCAGCTTGGTGAGAGGGTGACAACAGTTGGTGGGATTTATTCACAAATGGAAGAAACACAAAATAAGTGTCGCTCTCCTCGGTCTGGGGCTCCATGGAAGATCTCCCCTCGTGGAGGTTCAATGATCATGAGAACGGTGAGGAATCCGCACAGAACTACACGGGAGGCAAGGTCCTCCTGATCAGGAAATCACATGAACAAGACGTCTGAAATCTGATAATGAACATCTGAATGATTCCGAGGAGAACCGGGGGAAAGTGTTGTGATCGGAGGAGACCAAAATCAAGATCTTTGGCATCAACTCACCGTCATCCATGGAGACCACATCCCCCCTCACCGTCATTCATGGAGACCACCATCCCCCCTCACCGTCATTCATGGAGACCACCATCCCCCCTCACCGTCATTCATGGAGACCACCATCCCCCCTCACCGTCATTCATGGAGACCACCATCCCCCCTCACCGTCATTCATGGAGACCACCATCCCCCCTCACCGTCATTCATGGAGACCACCATCCCCCCTCACCGTCATTCATGGAGACCACCGTCCCCCCTCACCGTCATTCATGGAGACCACCGTCCCCCCTCACCGTCATTCATGGAGACCACCATCCCCCCTCACCGTCATTCATGGAGACCACCGTCCCCCCTCACCGTCATTCATGGAGGCCACCGTCCCCCCACTCGCCGTCATCCATGGAGGCCACCGTCCCCCCCCTCGCCGTCATCCATGGAGGCCACCGTCCCCCACTCGCCGTCATCCATGGAGGCCACCGTCCCCCCCTCGCCGTCATCCATGGAGGCCACCGTCCCCCCCTCGCCGTCATCCATGGAGGCCACCGTCCCCCCCTCGCCGTCATCCATGGAGGCCACCGTCCCCCCCTCGCCGTCATCCATGGAGGCCACCGTCCCCCCCTCGCCGTCATCCATGGAGGCCACCGTCCCCCCCCTCGCCGTCATCCATGGAGGCCACCGTCCCCCCTCGCCGTCATCCATGGAGGCCACCGCCCCCCCCCCCCCCCCCCCAGCGTCATCCATGGAGACCACCATGCCCCAGCGTCATCCATGGAGACCACCATGCCCCAGCGTCATCCATGGAGACCACCATGCCCCAGCATCATCCATGGAGGGGGAAACATTATTCTTTGGGGGTGTTTTTCTGCTAATGGGACAGGACAACCTCACCGCATCAAAGTGACGATGGACGGGGCAATGTACCATCAAATATTGGGTGACAAGCTCCTTCCCTCAGCCAAGGCATTGAAGATGGGTTGTGGATGGGTATTCCAGCATGACAGTGACCCAAAACACACGGCCAAGGTAAAAAAGGAGCTGCTTAAGAAGAAGCACATTATGATCCTGCAGTGACCGAGCCAGTCTCCAGACCTTAATCCCATAAAAAATATGTGGAAGGAGCTGCTGAAGGTTGGAGTTGTCAAACGTCAGCCTCACAACCTTAAAGGGGTGTTCCAGCCAAAAATGGTGTTTATTAAAAGTCAGCAGCTACAAAAAGTGTAGCTGCTGGCTTTTAATAAACACTCACTTACCTGCTCCTGTGTTCCAGCGACGCGCCGACCGGGGCTCCGCTCCTCTGCCCCCCTCCCCAGCCGGCGTCTCCATCCCGACTATGGGCACCCAGCCGTGACAGCCTTCGGCTTCACGGCCGGGCACCCACTGCGCATGCGGGAGCCGCGGCTCGTCGCTGATTGGACAGGCGATTGCCTAGGACCTGTCAGTGTCCTAGGCCATCGCCTACAGCAGGCATCCTCAAACTACGGCCCTCCAGCTGTTGCGGAACTACAAATCCCATGAGGCATTGTGAAACTCTGACATTCACAGACATGACTGAGCATGATGGGAAATGTAGTTCCTGAACAACTGGAGGGCCATAGTTTGAGGACCCCTGGCCTACAGGGAGGGGCTGAAATAAGGCGATTACGCCTAATCGCCTTACCAGCCCCTCGGCGGAAGCAGGAAGTGGGACAGGAAGTCTCACTCCTCCTGAAGCCCCCACTCCCCCCCCCCCCCCCAAAAAAAAAATTACATGCCAAATGTGGCATGTAAGGGGGTAAGGAGTGGGATGAGCGGAAGTTCCATTTTTGGGTGGAACTCCGCTTTAACCACTTTAGCCCCGGACCATATTGCTGCCCAATGACCAGAGCACTTTTTGCGATTCGGCACTGCGTCGCTTCAACTGGCAATTGCGCAGTCGTGCGACGTGCCTCCCAAACAAAATTGGCATCCTTTTTGTCCCACAAATAGAGCTTTCTTTTGGTGGTATTTGATCATCTCTGCGATTTTTATTTTTTTGCGCTATAAACAAAAATAGAGCGACAATTTAAAAAAAATGCAATATTTTTTTACTTTTTGCTATAATAAATATCCCCCAAAAATATATAAAAAAGCTTTTTTTTTTCCTCAGTTTAGGCCGATACGTATTCTTCTACTTATTTTTCATAAAAAAAATCGCAATTAGCGTTTATTGATTGGTTTGCGCAAAAGTTATAGCGTTTACAAAATAGGGGGTAGTTTTATGGTTTTTATTTTTTTTTACTAGTAATGGCGGCGATCATTTTTTTTTTTTTTTTTTTTTTTCTCAGTACTGCGACATTATGGCGGACACTTCGGACACCTTTGACACATTTTTGGGACCATTGGTATTTTTATAGCGATCAATGCTATATAAATGCATTGGATTACTATAAAAATGCCATTGGCAGTGAAGGGGTTAACACTAGGGGGCAGGGAAGGGGTTAAGTATGTTCTAACTGTATGGGGGGGGTGGCCCCACTGGGGGAAATCACTGATCTTCTGTTCATACATTGAATGAACAGGAGATCAGCGTTTCCCCCGCTGACAGGACCGGGAGCGGGAGTTTTCACACATAGCTCTCGTTCCCCCGCTCTGTAACGCCGGCGGCGCGCACGCGCCCCCTAGTGGCCGCAGAAGTCCCGACGTAGAGCTACGGGCTCTCGCCCAGGGGAGCCGACCTGCCGCCGTATAACTGCGGTGGCTGGTCGGCAAGCGGTTAATGACTTGAAGAGGATCTGCAAAGAGGAGGAAATCCCTCCTGAGATGTGTGAGAACCTGGAGGCCAACTCCAAGAAACGTCTGACCTCTGTGATCGCCAACAAGGGTTTGGCCACCAAGTACTAAGTCGTGTTTTGTGAAAGGGGTTTTAAAGAGGCGTTCCACCCAAATTTGGAACTTCCTCTTATCCCACTCCTCACCCCCATACATGCCACATTTGGCATGTAATTTTTTTTTGGGGGGGGGGAGTGGGGGCTTCAGTAGGAGTGGGACTTCCTGTCCCGCTTCCGCCGAGGGGCTGGTTAGGCGATTAAGCCTTAATCGCCTACACCAGCCCCTCCCTGTAGGCGATCACATGGGACACTGACAGGTCCCATGCGATCGCCTCTCCAATCAGCGGCGAGCCGCGCACGCATGCGCAGTACGGCTCGCGCATGCGCAGTGGGTGCCCGGCCGTGAAGCCGAAGGCTGTCACGGCTGGGTGCCCACAGTGGAGATGGAGACGCCGGCTGGGGAGGGGGGGAGAGGAGCGGAGCCCCGGTCGGCGCGTCGCTGGAACGCAGGAGCAGGTAAGTGAGTGTTTATTAAAAGCCAGCAGCTACACTTTTTGTAACTGCTGACTTTTAATAAACACAATTTTGGCTGGAACACCCCTTTAACTTTTTTGAAATGCGTTTTTCTGGATATTTTTGTTGTTGTTTCGTCTCTCACAAACCGACCAATAAAATTATAGACTGATCATTTCTTTGTCAGTGGGGAAATGTACAAACTCAGCAGGGGATCAAATGCTTTCTTTCCTCTCACTGTAGATCTCGGGGTACCGGAATCCTGAGGATGTATAGATCTCGGGGTACAGGAGTTTGATACAGGCCTATGGATGTAGGGGTACCAGAATCTGGGGGATGGATAGATTTTGGGGGACAGGAATCCTGGGATGTATAGATGTAGGGGTACAGGAATCAGGGGGATGTATTGATTTAGAGGTAGAGGCGTTTGACAATGGTCTATGGATGTAGTGGTACAGGAATCGTGGGGATATGTCGATCTGGGGGTACAGGAATCGTGGGGATATGTCGATCTGGGGGTACAGGAATCTTGGGGATATGTAGATCTGGGGGTTCAGGAATCCTAGGATGTATAGTTGTAGGGGTACCGGAATCAGGGGGATGTATTGATTTAGAGGTAGAGGCGTTTAACGGTGGTCTATGGATGTAGGGGTACAGGAATCCTGGGGATATGTAGATCTGGGGGTACAGGAATCCTGGAAAATGATAGATCTTGGGGTACAGGAATCCTGGGAAAGGATAGATCTGGGGGTACAGGAATCGTCGGGATATGTAGATCTGGGGGTACAGGATCGTGGGATATGTAGATCTGGGGGTACAGTAACCCTGCGAAAGGATAGATCTGGAGGTACAGGAATCCTGGGGATGTGTAGATTTTGGGGTTCAGGAATCTGTGGGTTGTATAGATCAGGGGGTACAGGAATCTTGGGGATGGATAGCTCTTGTGGTGCAGGAATCCGGGGGATGTATAGATCTGGGGGTACAGGGATCTTGGGGATGGATAGCTCTTGTGGTGCAGGAATCCGGGGGATGTCTAGATCTGGGGGTACAGGGATCTTGGGGATGGATAGCTCTTGTGGTGCAGGAATCCGAGGGATGTATAGATCTGAAGGTGCAAGAATATTGGGGATGGATAGATCTTGGGGTTCAGGAATCCTGGGGATGTATAGATCTCGGGATACAGGAATCCTGGGGATGGATAGATCTGGGGGATGTATAGATCTGGGGGTACAGGAATCCTGGGGATGTGTAGATCTGGGGATACAGGAATCCTGGGGGTACAGGAATCCGGGAATGTATAGATCTGGGGATACAGGAATCCGGGAATGTATAGATCTGGGGATACAGGAATCCGGGGGATGGATAGATCTGGGGGTACAGGAATCCGGGGGATGGATAGATCTGGGGGTACAGGAATCCTGGGGTGTTTAGATCTGGGGGTACAGGAATCCTTGGGATGGATAGATCTGGGGGAACAGGAATCCTTGGGATGGATAGATCTGGGGGGTACAGGAATCCTTGGGATGGATAGATCTGGGGGGTACAGGAATCCTTGGGATGGATAGATCCTGGGGGTACAGGAATCCTGGGGATGGATAGATCTGGGGGTACAGGAATCCTGGGGATGTGTAGATCTGGGGGGTACAGGAATCCTGGGGATGGATAGATCTGGGGGGTAGAGGAATCCTTGGGATGGATAGATCTGGGGGGTACAGGAATCCTTGGGATGGATAGATCTGGGGGGTACAGGAATCCTTGGGATGGATAGATCTGGGGGTACAGGAATCCTTGGGATGGATAGATCTGGGGGTACAGGAATCCTGGGGATGTGTAGATCTGGGGGTACAGGAATCCTTGGGATGTGTAGATCTGGGGGTACAGGAATCCTGGGGATGTGTAGATCTGGGGGTACAGGAATCCTGGGGATGGATAGATCTTGGGGGTACAGGAATCCTTGGGGTGGACAGATCTGGGGGTACAGGAATCCTTGGGATGGATAGATCTGGGGGTACAGGAATCCTGGGGATGTGTAGATCTGGGGGTACAGGAATCCTTGGGGTGGACAGATCTGGGGGTACAGGAATCCTTGGGATGGATAGATCTGGGGGTACAGGAATCCTGGGGATGTGTAGATCTGGGGGTTCATGAATCTGGCCCCTGCACGGAGTAGGAGGGCCTGTCTAGGCACAGGACATGTATATGATGTAATGCAGAGTGCCAGGTTGCTGGTGCGATGATCACGCGGTGTGTGGGGGTACAGGAATCTTGGGGTTCCTGAATCTGGCTCCTGCACACGGAGTAGGAGGACCCGTCTAGGCACAGGACATGTATATGATGTAATGCAGAGTGCCGGTGATCACACGGTGTGTGGGGCTGCCAGTGAGGTGTGGTGCTGATGCTGGAGGAGTATACTGTGGTGATTGCTCAGCATCCTCCTCTGTGTATTGCCGGTATCTGGGATGCAGGATTAGATCGGTGATTACACAGCGTCTTGATTGTAGCAGTGAGGTGCGGTGCCGCTGTCCGTGGTGCTGGAACATGGTGCAGGTATGTAGGAGGCTGAGGCTGCACGGGGGGTTCTGGGGGGAGTGGGGCGACATACTGCACGGTACATTAGCTGTGTATTATTTTGCAGGCTGTACAGTATATGATCAGTGATGTGTTTGTATTCCATGTATTTGGGACTGTATGGCATGCATGGTACATTATCAGGGAGGTATGGGGGGGGGGGGGTGTTAGGGGTGGTGTACAGTATGCATAGTACATATTAGCAGTTGCATTGCTAGGACATGCAGGTATTTGGATACTGTGGTTGTATATTATTGTATGGCATGTATGTTACCATAGAAGTCATGTCATGTGTTGTATTGGTGGGGCAGGCGTACATTGTATTGGGTGGAGTACGATATGCATGGTATGTTGGGTGTGGTGCAGGTATTTGGGGGGTCGGGGTTAATATTTCGGAGCACAGGAGGTGTGGGGTAGCTGTGATTTGTGGATATAAGGTGGGGTGCAGGTATTTAGGGTGCTGGGGTAATATTTCGGATACATGGTGTGGTGCCGGTATTTGTGGGGGTCGGGGGTAATATTTCAGAGCACAGGGGTGTGGGGTAGCTGTGATTTCGGATACAAGTTGGGGTGCATTTATTTGGGGTGTGGGGGGGGTAATATTTCGGAGCAGAGAGGTGTGGGGTTGCTGTGATTTTTGAATACAATGTGTGGAGCAGGTATTTGGGGGGTCGGGGTAGTATTTTGGAGCACAGGGGGTGTGGGGTAGCTGTGATTTCAGATACAAGGTGTGGTGCCGGTATTTGGGGTAATATTTCAGATACAAGGTAGGGGTGCCGGTATTTGGGGGGTCAGGGTAATATTTCGGATACAATGTGGGGTGCCGGTATTTGGGGGGTCAGGGTAATATTTCGGATACAGGGTGGGGTGCCGGTATTTGGGGTGCTGGGGTAATATTTTGGATACAGGGTGAGGTGCCGGTATTTGGGGTGCTGGGGTAATATTTCGGATACAGGGTGGGGTGCCGGTATTTGGGGTGCTGGGGTAATATTTTGGATACAAGGTGGGGTGCCGGTATTTGGGGTGCTGGGGTAATATTTCGGATACAAGGTGGGGTGCCGGTATTTGGGGTGCTGGGGTAATATTTCGGATACAAGGTGGGGTGCCGGTATTCGGGGTAATATTTTGGATACAAGGTGGGGTGCCAGTATTTGGGGTGCCCGGGTAATATTACGTATACAAGGTGCAGACGCTCAGACAGGCCAGTGAATAGGGACTGTGCTTGTGGTTGGATGAGCGGCTGCTGCAGATCCCCGTGGGAATGCTTGTTTTGTTTGCACGCTGAGCCGGGATCAGGGGATGACATTGTGTTTTCTTCCAGAGGGAGGCCGGGGGAGGGTGTGGTGTGTGAGCATTCAGCCATCACTAACCGGCTTCCCTTCCGGCTGCACAGGGGTTAATCCCAGGGAGAAGGGCTCCTTCTCCTCCATAATAATGGCCGCCTGTGAGTGAGTCAGCTGGGCCTCAGTGATGCACACATCTCCAGCCTGTGCACCAAGGAGGGAGGGGGGGTCTCTGGCATCGGCTTTGTAATTGCATAATGGACCCTGAGATGGGACTCTGTGCATGCAGGGATGTTTACCTACAATGGTGATGTCATAATGGATATGGGGGCTGGGCAGGCTCAGAGATACAGCAGGCATAGGAGGTGCAGGAATGCAAAGAATAATAGATGGAGGGGTGCAGGAATAGAGAGGTTAATGGAGGGGTGCAGAAATGGAGAGATTAATAGATAGAGGGGTGCAGGACTGGAGCGATTAATGGAGGGGTGCAGAAACGCAGAGATTATTAATCTCTCCAGTCCTGCACCCCTCTAGTAATCTCTGCATTTCTGCACCCCTCGGTTAATCTCTCCAGTCCTGCACCCCTCTAGAGGAGTGCAGGAGCGCAGTGATAAATAGAGGGGTGCAGGAGCGCAGTGATAAATAGAGGGGTGCAGGACTGGAGAGATTAATAGAGGGGCGCAGGAATGTAGAGGTTTAATAGATGGAGGGGTGTAAAAATACAGAGATTAAGGGGTGCAGGAATGCAGTGTTTCTATATACAGGGGGTCCAGGAAGACGGTTAAAGGGGTACTTGGGGTGTGGAAGGCAGTGGTTGGGAACAAATATAGTGGGGGGGTCCAGGAAGACATCATGGATACTGGGGGAATTGATATGCAGTGGCTTATATATACACCCATGCCGGGGGTTCTGAAAAGTCGGGGTTCATAGATGCATGAATACAGGAGATGCAGAAGGTGCTGATTGGATACATAAGAGGGGGTTTAGGATAAAAGGGAGAAAGCATTACAGGGGTTTCAGGAATGCTGTGTTTCTCGAGATACATGGGATGCAGTCATGGGGGGGGGGGGGGTTCTTAAGATACATGGGATGCAGTCATGGGGGGGGGGGGGTTCTCGAAATACATGGGATGGCAGTCATGGGGGGGCGGGTGGTCCTCGAGATACATGGGATGCAGTCATGGGGGGTTCTCGAGATTCATGGGGGGGTTCTCGAGATACATGGGATGCAGTCATGGATGGGTTCTCGAGATACATGGGGGGGGGTTCTTAAGATACAGGGGATGCAGTCATGGGGAGTAATTCTAGAGATACATGGGATGCAGTCATGGGAGGGGGGGGGGGTTTCTCAAGATACATGGGATGCAGTCATGGGGGGGTTCTCGAGATACATGGGATGCAGTCATGGGGGGGTTCTCGAGATACATGGGATGCAGTCATGGGGGTGTTCTCGAGATACATGGGATCTTAAGATACATGGGATGCAGTCATGGGGGGGTTCTCGAGATACATGGGATGCAGTTATGGGGGGGTTCTCGAGATACATGGGATGCAGTCATGAGGGGGGGGGGGGTTCTCGAGATACAGGAGATACAGGGGATGCAGTCATGGGGGGGGGGGGTTCTTGAGATACATGGGATGCAGTCATAGGGGGGGGGGGGGGGGGGTACTGGAAATACAGGGGAGCTACTGAAAGTACAGGAATTGCTGGAAGTGCAGGGCATGTAGGGTTGTGTGGTGCAGGGCATGTAGGGTTGTGTGGTGCTGGAAGTGCAGGGCATGTAGGGTTGTGTGGTGCTGGAAGTGCAGGGCATGTAGGGTTGTGTGGTGCAGGGCATGTAGGGTTGTGTGGTGCTGGAAGTGCAGGGCATGTAGGGTTGTGTGGTGCTGGAAGTGCAGGGCATGTAGGGTTGTGTGGTGCTGGAAGTGCAGGGCATGTAGGGTTGTGTGGTGCAGGGCATGTAGGGTTGTGTGGTGCAGGGCATGTAGGGTTGTGTGGTGCTGGACGTGCAGGGGATGTAAGGTTGTGTGGTGCTGGACGTGCAGGGCATGTAGGGTTGTGTGGTGCTGGACGTGCAGGGCATGTAGGGTTGTGTGGTGCTGGAAGTGCAGGGCATGTAGGGTTGTGTGGTGCAGGGCATGTAGGGTTGTGTGGTGCTGGAAGTGCAGGGCATGTAGGGTTGTGTGGTGCTGGAAGTGCAGGGCATGTAGGGTTGTGTGGTGCTGGAAGTGCAGGGCATGTAGGGTTGTGTGGTGCAGGGCATGTAGGGTTGTGTGGTGCAGGGCATGTAGGGTTGTGTGGTGCAGGGCATGTAGGGTTGTGTGGTGCAGGGCATGTAGGGTTGTGTGGTGCTGGAAGTGCAGGGGATGTAAGGTTGTGTGGTGCTGGACGTGCAGGGGGTGCAGAGTGCAGGGGGTGCAGAGTACTGGACGTGCAGGGTGGTGGAAGAGCACAGTATTGCAAGGGGTGCGGGGGGGGGGGGGGTGCGAAGTCTTGGGGGTGCAGACAGGCTGGTAGCAGGCCCCCTGCTGTATATTGTACATGGGATTTATTGGACTTCTCATGCCGGAATGTGCTGATTATTTCCTGCTCTCTGATGATTGGATAATTCTGCAGGAAGAGGTTGGGACTGTAGGATGGTCTGTAGCGTTTCCTCCAGCATGGTGCTGACATTGGCTGTAGCGTTGTTGATGGGCGGCAGGATCTGTGTGTTGGGTGTATGTTGGGTCTTTTTATCACCTGTCAGTAAATTGTATACACAGGAATCTGTTCCTTCTCTGTCACCATGTATCATTGCAGTGATGAGGGGCGTTTGCAGTGAGGAGGGTTGGTTAAGCATTTGCAGCGAGGGGGGAGGGTTGGGTGTTTGCAGTGAGGGGGGAGGGTTGGGCGTTTGCAGTGAGGGGGGAGGGTTGGGCGTTTGCAGTGAGGAGGGAGGGTTGGGCGTTTTGCAGTGAGGGGGAGGGTTGAGCGTTTGCAGTGAGGGGGGAGGGTTGGGCGTTTGCAGTGAGGGGGGAGGGTTGGGCGTTTGCAGTGAGGGGGGAGGGTTGGGCGTTTGCAGTGAGGGGGGAGGGTTGGGCGTTTGCAGCGAGGGGGGAGGGTTGGGCGTTTGCAGCGAGGGGGGAGGGTTGGGCGTTTGCAGTGAGGGGGGAGGGTTGGGCGTTTGCAGTGAGGGGGAGGGTTGGGCGTTTGCAGTGAGGGGGAGGGTTTGGGCGTTTGCAGTGAGGGGGGAGGGTTGGGGGTTTGCAGTGAGGGGGGAGGGTTGGGTGTTTGCAGTGAGGAGGGAGGGTTGGGCGTTTGCAGTGAGGGGGGAGGGTTGGGCGTTTGCAGTGAGGGGGGAGGGTTGGGCGTTTGCAGTGAGGGGGGAGGGTTGGGCGTTTGCAGTGAGGGGGGAGGGTTGAGTGTTTGCAGTGAGGGGGAGGGTTGGGTGTTTGCAGTGTGGGGGAGGGTTGGGTGTTTGCAGTGAGGGGGGAGGGTTGGGCGTTTGCAGTGAGGAGGAGGGTTGGATGTTTGTAGTGAGGCGGGAGGGTTGGGCGTTTGCAGTGAGGGGGGAGGGTTGGGCGTTTGCAGTGAGGAGGAGGGTTGGGCGTTTGCAGTGAGGCGGGACCTAAGCTTGCAGAGTCGAAATTTGGAAAAAAAATGTAACCAAAATGTATTCTGCTACATGTCTTGACACGAGTGCATCAGGACCACGCCTCTGCTCGGGCACACACCCGCCATCCCCCTCCTCCTGAGGGACATTCCTGAACAGACAATCAGAAGGAGAAAGCGCCCACCCGGCCGTATATGTGCAGTGGCCGCCGCCGGGTGGGAGGTGGTTTAAGTACTGCAGTTTGCTGCCTTTACACGAGCATGCGCAATTTTAAAACGTGACATGTTGGGCATCTATTTACTCGATATAACAGCATAGTTTATATTTTAGCAACAAATTCTCTATATAATCGTGGTTTGACGAGCCCCGGGCGCCAGGTTGCCATTGCGACTAGAACTTGCGACCTGGCGCATCCTGCGTCTCCGTGTGCCCCGCCGCACGATCATGTCGTGCCCCGCCGGCCGGTAATTGAGGCCGCAGCCTTCTGCAGGCCTATGCTTTCTTTCTGTGATATGGCGCCATCTTGTGGTGGCCATTGGTATGACAAGACAACCAGCATTTCTAATGGAGCTTCCCCTGTCTGTTTTCACTTCCATCTCCTTCCCTATAATTAGAACCCCCATTATTTATATATATATAATATACCACCCTAGAGAATAAAATGGCGGTCGTTGCAATACTTTATGTCACACCGTATTTGCGCAGCGGTCTTCCAAGCGCGCTTTTTTTTGGAAAAAATAAATAATTTTTTTTAAATGGGGAAAAAAATAGACACCAGTAGAGTTAGCCCAATTTTTTTTATTTTTTTTTTATATTGTGAAAGTTAATGTTACACCGGGTAAATTGATACCCAACACGTTACACTTCATAATTGCGTTCGCTCGTGGAATGGCGACAAACTTTTACCCTTTTTAAAATCTCCATAGGCGACATTTAAAAAAATTCTACAGGTTGCGTGTTTTGAGTTACAGAGGAGGTCTAGGGCTAGAATTATTGCTCTCACTCTAACAATCGCGGCGATACCTCACATGTGTGGTTTGAACACCGTTTAAATATGCGGGCGCTGCTCACGTAGGCGTTCGCTTCTGCGCGTGAGCTCGGCGGGACGGGGCGCGTTGCTGGCTCTTAACTTTTTTAGCTGGCTTCTAGATTCCAAGCAAATTTGTCAGGCCCTAATTTTTATATATATATGTATATTCCAAGCATTTCTTTCTTTTAAAAGTGTGTTTAGATGTAGGTGTCCAAATACTTTTGACATATATATATACACACACACACACACGTCAAAAGTATTGGGACACCTACATCTAAACACACTTTTAAAAGAAAGAAATGCTTGGAATATATTGCTCTGTGTTTTAATGAATCTATATAATACGTGTTTCACTTTTTGAATGATATTCTAATATTTTATTATATTTTTTATTTTTTTTTTTGCGATGTATCTCATCCGTCGTCTTCTGTGCGTTTATTTCTCTGGTGCAGGCGCACAGATTGCGTTTCCTTTTGTTTACACCGTTTCTTTGTTACGGAGTGATTAATGTGCCCTCTGACATACTAAACATTTCTATTTGCTGTAATTTCTCTACTTTGATGTACGACTTCTACTGACTTGCAGGTCACTGATATTCCACGTCTACAGTGCCTTGAAAAAGTATTCATACCCCTTGAAATTTCCCACATTTTGTCATGTTACAGCCAAAAAAACGTAAATGTATTTTATGGGAGAGACACAACACAAATGCCCAGATTCACAAAGCACTTGCGCCGACGTAAGTGCAAATTTGCGCCGGCGTATCTGTGCGCCAGACCCACAAACCAACATACGCCTAAAAACTGGCCACCCTACGCCAACATAGCTTACATACCCCGGCGTAGCGTGGGCGCACTTTTCGTTTGGACGCATGTTGCTGCTCCCATTGATTAGGCATTCAAACATGCAAATGAGGGAAATACGGCGATTCACAAACGTATGTGCGCCCGACGCATTCCGCGCGTAAATTGTACGTCCGGAGTAAAGTTATTCCCCATAGATGAGGCGCAACCCGGCAACGGACATGCAAAGGTCTGCGCCAGAGAACACAGGCCGGCGTATTGGGCGTACGTTACGTTCACGGCGTACCTGGTGATCCGGCGTAGCTTAGGCAGTCGTGCCGGCGTGGTTGTGATCATGCGCATAAGGGTGCAGTTTTATGCGTCCACGGCGCATGCGCAGTTCGTGATACGCCGGGCATAAAAAACACTGCACCACGCTCGGACTATCATTTGCATGGGGTCACGCCCACTTCCACCTGCGCCTTCGAAAAATGCGCCACGCCGACGCAGCGTTGGGAGCAATAGCTTGCTGAATACAGTGCTTACCTCTCCGCGTCAGCGTGGCGTACGGCGTTTGCGCTACGGCGGCGTAATGTGCGCCCAACTCTCTGTGAATCTGGGCTAAAGTGTCACGTAATTGTGAGGTGGAAGGAAAATCATAAATGGTTTTCAATTTTTTTTCAAATAAATCTGTGAAAAGTGGGGGAGGGGGGGTACATTTATATTCTGCCCCCTGACACCCCTAACTAAAATCTAGAGCAGGTATGTCCAAAGTCCGGTCCACGGGCCAATCGCGGCCCACAGTCCGGTTTTGAATGGCCCACCTGGTTATCTAAACATGTATATCTTTTGTGGCCCCCGACGATCTCCCAGCTCCGGGGCCACAAAATATATATGGCCAGATTAAGATAGCCCGCCGTAAATTTGTGCGGGCGTAGCGTATCTTGTTTACGCTACGCCGCCGTAAATTAGCGAGGCAAGTGCTGTATTCACAAAGCTAAGTTACGGCGGCGTAGCGTAAATGGGACGGCGTAAGCCCCGCCGAATTCAAATGTGTTTGATGTGGGCGTGTTTTTTTTTAAAATAAACTGTGACCCCCCCCCCCCACGTAAATGACGTTTTTTACTACGGCGCATGCACCGTCCGTGGACGTATCCCAGTGCGCATGCTCCAAATTACGACGCTAAGACGCATTGGTTTTGACGTGAACGTAATTGATGTCCAGCCCCATTCACGGGCGAGTTACGCAAACGACGTACAATCTGAAAAATTTGACGCGGTCCTGACGTCCATACTTAACATTGGCTGCGCCATCTTTTTGGTGGTTTTATCTTTACGCCTGAAAACGCCTTACGTAAACGGCGTATCTTTACTGCGTCGGCCGGGCGTACGTTCGTGAATAGGCGTATCTCACTGATTTACATATTCTAGGCGTAAATCGACGGAAACGCCCCTAACGACCAGCGTAAATAGACAGCTAAGATACGCCGGCGTAGGAGACTTACGCCGGACGTATCTTAGCAAAATTTAAGCGTATCTCACTTTGAGAATATGCTTAAATATACGCCTGCGCAGATTCTGAGTTACGGCGACGTATCTACTGATACGCCGGCGTAACTCTTTGTGAATCTGGCAAATAATTGTCTGGCTGCCTTGGAGGGGACAGGGAGGAAGCGGGACGAGTGCCGTGCATACAGGAGGAGTATTTCCTGTTCACACTGCAGCCTCTGTAATAGGAAGTCCCGTCTCCTGCTCTGCCATTGGATGACTGTATTGTCCATCAAAGGAGGCGGGACTTTCTATTAAAGAGGCCACCGTGTAAACGGGAGATTCTCCTGTAGGTTATCTTTGGCGTTCGTCCTGTCCCCTCCAAGGCTGCATTCCTGGCAATGGTGGGTGCTGCATTCCTGGCAATGGTGGGTGCTGCATTCCTGGCAATGGTGGGGGCTGCATTCCTGGCAATGGTGGGGGCTGCATTCCTGGCAATGGTGGGTGCTGCATTCCTGGCAATGGTGGGTGCTGCATTCCTGGCAATGGTGGGTGCTGCATTCCTGGCAATGGTGGGTGCTGCATTCCTGGCAATTGGGGGTCTGCAGATGGGCACTGACCCTTATTTATAAGTTTTTTTTTTTTTTCCGGAAGCTTCCCTCTTAAAGTCAAAGTGCGTGTTATACGCCAATAAATCCGGTATGTCCAAATTAGACGCCCAAGCTCATCTCTTTACTCACACACCGCCACGAAGGCAAGAGAATTCTTGTTGGGCCGTGTATTATTTGCTCGAACGAACACACTTAGACCAAATTTTAATGGTTCAAAGAATATCAGGGAAAATGGTCGGCCCTCACGCATGTTCACTTCAACAAATCTGCCCCTCTTTGAAAAAAGTTTGGACATCCCTGATCTAGAGGAACCAATTGCCTTCAGAAGTCATATTAGTAAAGAGTCCACCTGTGTGTAAATGAATCTCCTTATTAATACAGCTGCTCTGTGAAGCCCTCAGAGGTTTGTTAGAGAACCTTAGTGAACAAACGGCATCAGGAAGAACAAGGAACACACCAGACAGGTCAGGGATAAAGTTGTGGAGAAGTATAAAGCAGGGTTAGGTTATAAAAATAATCTCCCGAGCTTTGATCATCTCACGGAGCTTTTGTCCAATCCATCATCCGAAAATGGAAAGAGTATGGCACAACTGCAAACCTACCAAGACATGGCCGTCCAACTAAACTGACCGGGCCGGGCAAGGAGAGCATTCATCAGAGAAGCAGCCAAGAGGTCCATGGTAAATCTGGAGGAGCTGCAGAGATCCACAGCTCAGGGGGGGAGAATCTGTCCACAGGACAACTATTAGTGGTCTCTCCACAAATCTGCCCTTTATGGAAGAGTGACAAGAAGAAAGACATTGAGGAAAGAAAGACATAAGAGTTTGTGAGAAGCCATGTGGGGGAGGGGTCACAGACATGTGGAAGAAGGTGCTCTGGTCAGATGAGACCAAATTAAACTTTTTGGCCTAAAAGCAAAACGCTATGTGTGGCGGAAAACTAACACTGCACATCACCCTGAACACACCATCCCCACCGTGAAACATGGTGGTGGCAGCACGATGTGGTGGGGATGCTCTTCTTCAGCAGGGACAAGGAAGCTGGTCAGAGTTGATGGGAAGATGGATGGAGCCAAATACAGGGTAATCTTAGAAGAAAACCTGTTAGGCGGCGTACACACGATCGTGCCGCCCGCCTGTCGAGCTCCTCGTCCGTGCAGCTTGCCGGGCGGACGGAGTTCCCGATGAGCGCTCCAAAAAGCTCGCCGAGCCAAAGTCCTCATAGAACAACGAGGAAAAAGAGAGCATGCTCTCTTTATTGGCTCGACGAGCTTCCCGACTTGACGCTCGTCGGAAGTGTACACACGACCGAGAACCTCGGCAGAATATGGATCCCAGCGAGCTTCTCGCTGGATTCTGCCGAGAAGCTCGGCCGTGTGTACGGGGCTTTAGAGTCTGCAAAAGACTTGAGACTGCAGGGGGGGGGGGTTCATCTTCCAGCAGGACAACGACCCTAAAGTACAGCCAGAGCTACAATGGAATGATTTACATCAAAGCATATTCATGTGTTAGAATGGCCCAGTCACAGTCCAGACCTAAATCACAGTGAGAATCCGTGGCAAGACTTGAAAATTGCTGATCACAGACGCTCTCCATCCAATCTGACAGAGACAGAGATATTTTACAAAGAAGAATGGGCAAAAATGTCCCTCTCTAGATGTGCAAAGCTGGTAGAGACACCCCCAAAAAGACTTGCAGCTGTCTCTGCGTCGGGGCGGCCTGTCTTTGCGTCGGGTGGCCCGTGTCTGGCGGCCCGTGTCTGTGTCGGGCGGTCAGATTCGGCGTCGGGCGGCCTGTCTCGGCGTCGGGCGGCCCGTGTCTGGCGGCCCGTGTCTGTGTCGGGCGGTCAGATTCGGCGTCGGGCGGCCCGTGTCTGGCGGCCCGTGTCTGTGTCGGGCGGTCAGATTCGGCGTCGGGCGGCCTGTCTCGGCGTCGGGCGGCCCGTGTCTGTGTCGGGCGGTCAGATTCGGCGTCGGGCGGCCCGTGTCTGGCGGCCCGTGTCTGTGTCGGGCAGTCAGATTCGGCGTCGGGCGGCCTGTCTCGGCGTCGGGCGGCACGTGTCTGGCGGCCCGTGTCTGTGTCGGGCGGTCAGATTCGGCGTCGGGCGGCCCGTGTCTGGCGGCCCGTGTCTGTGTCGGGCGGTCAGATTCGGCGTCGGCCGGCCCGTCTCGGCGTCGGGCGGTCTGATTCGTCGTCGGGCGGTCTGATTCGGCGTCGGGTGGCCTGTCTCGTTATCGAACGGTCTGTCTCTGCCGGTATATCCAATTTGCTGTTTGTTTGCTGCATCTCTCAGACAAACCTCGTTGATGAGAGGCGGAATGTGCCGCCATCAATATTTCATGAGCACTGCGTGTCCCCGGATCCAGCCGAGTCCTCGGGAAGCCAACAGCAATTAGAGGAAGAAATCTGGAGCAATGTGTCCCCAGACGTTGTGTTTTGTAGAATTGGCGGTGCCGTGTGCCGGCCGCTGATCGACCAATGCTGGTTTCTCAGAATTCGCCATGTGTTGGTGTTTTATTGGGTGTAACAGGTGGGGGGTCCCTCTGCAGTGATGGCAGCAAAGAAACATTCACACAGAACAACAAGTACATTTTATCTATAAAGCTGAAACACCAGGGAAGGATTCTTATCAATAGTAATCTGCATGAGGGACCTCTGTCCTCCAAGCTGTGCCCGTTATCGGGGGTTCCCACCATCCCTGTGCCCCATCATTGGTATCGGTGGGAGGAATAGTGCCCCATCATTGGTATCAGTGGGAGGAATAGTGTCCCATCATTGGTATCAGTGGGAGGAATAGTGTCCCATCATTGGTGTCAGTGGGAGGAATAGTGTCCCATCATTGGTGTCAGTGGGAGGAATAGTGTCCCATCATTGGTGTCAGTGGGAGGAATAGTGCCCATCATTGGTATCAGTGGGAGGAATAGTGTCCCATCATTGGTATCGGTGGGAGGAATAGTGTCCCATCATTGGTATCGGTGGGAGGAATAGTGTCCCATCATTGGTGTCAGTGGGAGGAATAGTGTCCCATCATTGGTGTCAGTGGGAGGAATAGTGTCCCATCATGGTGTCAGTGGAGGAATAGTGTCCCATCATTGGTGTCAGTGGGAGGAATAGTGTCCCATCATTGGTGTCAGTGGGAGGAATAGTGTCCCATCATTGGTGTCAGTGGGAGGAATAGTGTCCCATCATTGGTGTCAGTGGGAGGAATAGTGTCCTTGTAATAGGAATAAAAGTGATTAAAAAAAAAAATGTAAAAAAAAAAAAAATGAAGTAAAAATAAATAAATAAAATAAAAATGTTTTAAAACGCCCCTGTCCTGGTCGCTCGCGTGCAGAAGCGAACACGCATGCAAGCCCCGCCCACATATGTCAGCACCGTTCAAACCCCACATGTGAGGTATCGTTGCGTGCGTTAGGGTGTCAGCAACAATTCTAGCACTAGACCTCCTCTAACTAAAAAACTGTAACCTGTAAAAAAAATTAAAGCGTCGCCTATGGAGATTTTTAAGTACCGAAGTTTGGCGCCATTCCACGAGTGTGCGCAATTTTAAAGAGTGACATGTTAGGTATCTATTTACTTGGCGTAACATCATCTTTCACATTATACAAAAAAATTGGGCTAACTTTACTGTTTTGATATTTTTTAAATTCGTGAAACTGTTTTTTTTTCCCCTAAAAAAAGGCGTTTGAAAAATGATTGCGCAAATACCGTGAAAGAAAAAAAGTTGCAATGACCGCCATTTTATTCCCTAGGGTGTCTGCTAAAAATATATATATAATGTTTGGGGGGTTCTGAGTAATTTTTTAGCAAAAAAATAGTGATTTTTTTTTTTTTTACATGAAGGAGAAAAGTGCCAGAATAGGCCCGGTGATTAAGTGGTTAATGTATTTTATTCTCTTTTATGTTCTTTACCTGTAAAGTCCTCCCTTGTGAAGACATCCACAAAACCTGACACCGCTGGTTGCCGCCACCTTGGATGTGATGTCGGTAGATTCAGAGCTTCCAAAGGAGCTGGGCCAGCACAGACAATATTTAGACACTCCCAGATGGTGAGAGAAGAAGGGCAGAGGAGCTGGGCCAGCACAGAATATTTAGGCAGTTTATTTTGTAGCACGAACCAAGCATTTTTACATATATGAATTTTCCGTGATGTAGCTGCAGGTTTGTACGTTGGGGGGGGGGGCGGGGGTTCTCTACCCCCCCCCCCCTATAGTCAGTGGTTGGAGCAGACATGTTGGGGTTAATTGAACATTTCCTATGGGCTTCTTTTGGATTCCATACAGCTTCACACGTCTTCTTGTACTCCTGAGATTAAAGTCGTCTCTCCAGCTAATGAGTGAGTGGCCCCCGGGGGCCCCACTGGTCCCTTTCCCAGGCTAATTAATATGGGTCGCTGGGCTCCGGACAGTCACGTCATTAATTGGCGGGGGGCCCCAATGGGGTGGTCGGCCCCTCCCTCCCTCCCGATGAGGCACTTGGACACGGACATTAGTTGCCGGTTTTTGTTTTTATTTCATTCCGTTATGCAGAATTCTAAAACCAAATGAATGGGATGTTATGGAGGGATGTGATCCCTACATCATTCTCCGAGACGTCCCGACCAATCAGATCCGCTCCTAGATCCACACTCACCAGAGATCTCAATCCGTAGCTGAATATCCAATTGATGACTCGGCCTTTTCTGATCATTTTTGGTAAAAATCAGCTTTTTTTTTTTTTTTTGCTAGAAAATTTCGACCCCCCCCCTAAAAAAGATTGCGCACGCTCGTGGAATGGTGCCAAAGTACGGTATTTAACCCCTTCCCATCCGCGCTATAGCCCAATGACGGCTACAGCGCGGACCAGTGATGCCAATCAGTGCCCCCTAGAGGTGCTGATCAGTTCCCATCACTGACACCTATCAGTGCAGCCCATCAGTGCTCATCAGCGTACATCAATAAAAAAATAAAATCTGTATATATTTTATTTATTTATTTTTAACAAAAAATAAAAACCGCAGAGGTGATCAAATACCACCAAAAGAAAGAAGATCTATTTGTGGGGGAAAAAATGATAAAAATGTAGTTTGTGTTCAGTGTAGCACGACCGCGCAATTGTCATTCAAAGTGTGAGAGCGCTGAAAGCTGAAAATTGGTCTGTGCGGGAGTTCAGACTACCCTCCCCCTTTTAAAGAATCTCCCCCCCCCACACACACACACACCGTGCTGCAGATCTCCCCTCTACAGATTTCCCCTCCGCCAGTATAGAATCCCCCCCCCCACCTTACAAGTTTAGATTCCCCTCCTCTCCATTATAATTCCCAGCAGTATAGACCCCCCCCCTCCCACACACACACACACACACCGTGCTGCAGATACCCTCCCCCTAAAGATCTCCCCCAGTATTGAATCCCCCCTCTCCCAGTAAAAATCCCACCCACACCTTACAAGTTTAGCTCCTCCTCCTCCTCCTCCTCCTCCTCCTCCTCCTCCTCCTCCTCCTCCTCCTCCTCCGTTATAATTTACAGCAGTACAGACCCCCCCCCCCACACACACACCGTGCTGAAGATCCCCTCCCTAAAGATCTTTAAAGAAGTTTAGCTCCTCCTCCTCCTCCTCCTCCTCCTCCCTGTTATAATTCACAGCAGTTTAGACCCCCCCCCCCAACACACACCGTGCTGCAGATACCCTCCCCCTAAAGATCTCCCCCAGTATTGAATCCCCCCTCTCCCAGTAAAAATCCCACCCACACCTTACAAGTTTAGCTCCGCCTCCTCCTTCTCCTCCTCCTCTGTTATAATTTACAGCAGTACAGACCCCCCCCACCCACACACACACACACCGTGCTGCAGATCCCCTCCCCTAAAGATCTTTAAAGAAGTTTAGCTCCTCCTCCTCCTTCTCCTCCTCCTCCTCCTCCTCCTCCTCCTCCTCCTCCTCCTCCCTGTTATAATTCACAGCAGTTTAGACCCCCCCCCCCAACACACACCGTGCTGCAGATACCCTCCCCCTAAAGATCTCCCCCAGTATTGAATCCCCCCTCTCCCAGTAAAAATCCCACCCACACCTTACAAGTTTAGCTCCGCCTCCTCCTCCTCCTCCTCCTCTGTTATAATTTACAGCAGTACAGACCCCCCCCCCCCCCACACACACACACACCGTGCTGCAGATCCCCTCCCCTAAAGATCTTTAAAGAAGTTTAGCTCCTCCTCCTCCTCCTCCTCCTCCTCCTCCCTGTTATTCACAGCAGTTTAGAACCCCCCCCCCCCAACACACACCGTGCTGCAGATCCCCTCCCCCTAAAGATCTCCCCCTAGTTTTGAATCCCCCCTCTCCCAGTAAAAATCCCACCCACACCTTACAAGTTTAGATCCTCCTCCGTTTATAATTTACAGTAGTACGGACCCCCCCCCCACACACACACACACAACCCCCCCCCCACACACACACACACACACTGTGCTGTAGATCTTCCCCCTAGCATAGAAATACCCCCTCTCCCCATAAAAAATCCCCCCCCCCACCTTGCCAGTTTAGATCTTCTCCCCTCCCAGTATAGTTCCCCCCCCCCCAATTACAGAGTTCTCCTTCCCTTCACCAGTACAAACCCCCCCACCCACCAGATCAGGGTGAGATGAAGTCCTCCCTCGGCAGTGTCATGTGACCGGCGCCTAGCAGTGGCTAAATGGCCTCCTCCGTCTAAACTCCCCCTACCTGCCTGTGAGTTCTGACAGGTGACAGGAGTGACAGCTGCAGTACTTCTGCTGTATAGTAACCATCTGTGACAGACTCACCGGGGACATCCCTTGACCCTCTTATGTCTTATGTCTAAAATCATCCTATGGGGAGCTGCGGTGGCTCAACGTGATTGGCACTGTGCTGACAAGCCGTTCACCTCTGCAGCCAAGGGTTCGGATCCCGGTCTCGGCTGCATGTGTTTGGTGGTCTCAGCCCGGCTCCTGGTGGGTGTGCTATGCGAGGTACGCCTGTGCTTAGTACGCCCACCCCCCCCCCCAAAAACCAACACACTTGCACGCACACGAAATTGGTTTAACACACGCACTTTGGCCATGAGGTCTCCTAAAATAAAGAGAGGCAAAGGACCTACGGGGCTGGCTGGGTGGGCTAGACCCCCTCACTCCCTCATAGGGGGAGTCCCTCTGCCCCGTTGGGCCCCAGTCGGGCTCCCAAGTGGAGCAGGTAGGGCGGGGTGAGTGGGAAACCCCCCCTCACACCCGCCATTGCCACCAGGGACATGGAGAAGGATGGCGTTTGCCTCCGGGGGGAGGGTCTGCCTATTCCCAACTCCTGCAGTTCCGGCTCCTCTCTCTCGAGTTCACGCACAAAATACACCTTAAAAAAAAAAAAAAAATCATCCTATGTCCACTAGGGGCATAGGATGACTGAGAAATTACATCTTGGACTACCTGAGATGGGATTATTATGTAATTATTATCCACAATATATTTCAGGATATCTGTAAAGAACTATTTACTGTTTGTTGATTCTGAACTCAAAGGGTTCATTGTAAGAGTGACCCATTCATAATGTTAGATGCTAATGCCATCCCCTCCAGCCATCTGTCTGTTCTCTGTGCTAATTGACCCTGCTATTGTGTAAAAATGTCCTGTGTTTACACTTATGATAATGTGTATTGTATAGCAGGTGAGAGAGGAGACGTGACGTCTACCCTGAAAGGTCATATCTAAGAGTCGCCTAGTCTGGGTAAATGATTAGTTAATTAGCTCATGTCAATTTATGTTCTGGTTATATAAGGTTGCATTCTATTAAACACTCCATGTTCAGCAGACAAACAAGTCTCGTCTCGTTGTGTGTTGAGGGCAGCTGGAATATCTGATATCTATATCCAGACTGATGGGAAGCGGTATATGACGGAAGCACTCAAGCGGAGTGTGGGATATTCCGTTTCACCATCGGACCGCCCTATCTCCCCACCCCCCCCCTTATTTACACAGAGTTCAGAGGGTGTGTCGTGTCATTGGGTGGGGACTCGTGGAGGTCATACAGACTAATAAAATGGGAGTCTCTCTTTTCTTGGTGAAGCGGCCACACTGGACACTGATAGAAGTAAGGAGCATCAGATACTCCGGAGGGGTTTGAAGATCCCTATTGGGCTTTAGATATGATTTGAGTTTTTTTCTTTTGCGTGGAGAAAGTTCATGTGTCTTTATAGTAAACTGCTGTTCAGACAGCATATCTGCAACCCCAATGTTCTATTCAGGGACACCCCCTCTGCATTCACATTGCAGCCCACACAAGGACTTATGGAGTGACCCCTGCCATTGCAATATTGGATTGGGGGGGGGGGGGCAGTGTGGGTACCCGGGGTTCAGGGATGGCCAAGGGGGCACAGAGGCAAGGAGTCCACCCAGAAATATCCAGACTCTGCCCTACCAGTCCTGGTGTATGCAGTCAGTGACAGGTTCTCTTTAACACCCCAGCCCCCTTGTGGGAAATGGAGATCTTCAATATTTCACACCCGGGGAGTTCTAATCCTCTCCCCTCCCCCCCAGGCCGAATCTGGAAATGAATTCTTCATAAGTGGAGATGTCTGCCAGAGGATAATGGAATCGCACTGAGATACCGCAAACAAATATTGATCTGTCTGGAGGATTTCACTTCCTGAATGATCAGCAGATGAACAACGTGCCACCGGGACCCGCCGCTGTATTTACACCCCCACATAATTGTAAATATGTATCCTCCCCAATCATGGTATATAAGATCCCCCCCCCCCCCCCCCCCCCATCATGTTGTGTACATTTTCCCCATCACCATACTCCCCACTGTCACATGTAAATGGCCTGAAGGGAGCTCAAATATGAAGTCTTTGACCGTCTCCTGTAGTAGGTCTGCAGTCTCTGACCATCTCCTGTAGTAGGTCTGCAGTCTCTGACCATCTCCTGTAGTAGGTCTGCAGTCTCTGACCATCTCCTGTATCATGTCTGCAGTCTCTGACCACCTCCTGTAGTAGGTCTGCAGTCTCTGACCATCTCCTGTAGTAGGTCTGCAGTCTCTGACCATCTCCTGTAGTAGGTCTGCAGTCTCTGACCATCTCCTGTAGTAGGTCTGCAGTCTCTGACCATCTCCTGTAGTAGGTCTGCAGTCTCTGACCATCTCCTGTAGTAGATCTGATCTTCTGTATCGTTACATTGATAGGATATTATGTGTGGCCTCCTGGTGATGTCACGTCGCCTACCCCTTTAAGGTTAAAGGTTTGCCGCCATTTCACGAGCGGGCCCAATATTGAAGCGTGACATGTTGGGTATCAATTTACTCGACGTAACCTCATCTTTTCAAATATATAAAAAAAAATTGGGCTAACTTTACTGTTGTCTTATTTTTTTTAGTTCAAAAAATATTTATTTTTTTCAAAAAAAGTGCGCGTGTAAGACCGCTGCGCAAATATGGTGTGACATAAAGTAATGCAAGGACCGCCATTTTATTCTCTAGGTTGTGAGGGAAAAAATGTATAATGTTTGGGGGGTTTAAAGGGGTTGTAAAGAAATGTTTTATTTTTAAATAGCTTCCTTTACCTTAGTGCAGTCCTCCTTCACTTACCTCATCCTTCCATTTTGCTTTTAAATGTCCTTATTTCTTCTGAGAAATCCTCACTTCCTGTTCTTTTGTCTGTAACTCCACACAGTAATGCAAGGCTTTCTCCCCGGTGTGGAGAAGGCCTCTTGAGGGGGCGCGCAGGAGTGCCAGGACGCCCACTAACACACAGCTCTTTTCTCTGTCTGTAAAGTAGAGAGTGTCCTGACTCTCCTGCTCTCCCCCTCCCCCCCTCACGAGGCTTTCTCCACACCAGGAAGAAAGCCTCGCATTACTGTGTGGAGTTACAGACAGAAGCCCTGTTATCTCAGGCCGCATCAGCAGTATGGCTGGGTTAAGGCTCCGTTCACACTGGATGCTTTTGCAGGTCCCAGCAGGGGTCCTGTGCGTCCTGGTTCACCGTTTCAGGTCCGATTTCAGCCATAAAACGGACCAAAAGACACACAGGGCTCCTGTGCAAATTCCCACTGGAGCTATATCAGAGATATGTAAACCGGCTCCATAGAGGGCCATTCACATTCTCCTACCATTGTGATTTGGGTTCAGGGATCACGCATCCAATTCGCAAAAGTGTAAACCCAGCCTTAGGGGTGCATTGGGCCCAGAGTGGAGGGGTTTTAGGGGTGCATTGGGCCCAGAGTGGAGAGGTTTTAGGGGTGCGTTGGGCCCAGAGTGGAGGCATTTTAGGGGTGCGTTGGGCCCAGAGTGGAGGGGTTTAGAGGTGTGTTGGGCCCAGAGTTTAGGGGTGCATTGGACCCAGAGTGGAGGGGTTTAGCGTTGCGTTGGGCCCAGAATGAATGGGGTTTAGGGGTGCGCTGTTTCACAGATTTCCAGGTTGAGGAGTACCTGAGGGATCTGTTAGAGCTGTGACCCACCCAAAGCAAAGCTGTCTTTGCAAACTACGCTCTTCCACGTCCTCTGTTCAGTGATTTAATGTTCAGAACAAGAACCTGAACAGTCTGTAACATTTTCTTGAGTCACGGACCATGCCAGAGACTTTCCACACTGAGTAATTCTCCTTTGTCAGGTCCATGAAATGACTGCGGAGCTCTTTCTCCTCTGCAGTGTGGAGGTGGCACCACCCTGGACCCTCATTGTGCATTTCAGGGCCTCTTTTACTGGCGGTGGGGTGAATATAGTGGTGTTTTCGGTTTTTTTCCGCTGAAATTTCATATGTTTGATACTGATTTAGGGGCAAAAGAGTTTTTGGATATCTGTCCTGGAACTGGGCCTTGCTCTGCTCACCTCCTCGTTGGGTCTCATTATTCAGCGCCACGACCGCCCTTCCTGCCAGCAGCGCTCCTCATTAATGCTGGACGGGTTCCCGGAGGCTGAACCGTGTGTCAGCAAAGAGGAGCACTGAATGTTCTTGGTTTCATCCATGGAATGTTCTCTCCATGGAACAGTCTTTGCTCTCTTTCCTAAAATGTTGTCCATTCTCTCCTTGGAGTGTTATTTGCCCTCTAATTGTATCTCTCTCTCTCCCTCTCCCTCCCCTCAGTGTTCTTTCTCTTTCTCCTCAGTATGCCCCCTTCCTTTCCAACGCTCTGCTTTCTCATCTCAAAACTTCCCTGATGAAACGCTTCATTTTTTTTTTTCTTCACAATACCTTCTGTTCTCTTTTGGAAAGCCCTCGGTTCCTGCCTTCCTACCTTCCTTCCTTCCTTCCTTCCTTTTTTGGAATGCCCTCGGTTCCTGCCTTCCTACCTTCCTTCCTTCCTTCCTTCCTTTTTTGGAACGCCCTCTGTCTTCTTTCTTTCTTTCTTTCTTTCTTTCTTTCTTTCTTTCTTTCTTTCTTTCTTTCTTTCTTTCTTTCTTTCTTTCTTTCCTTCTTTCCTTCCTTCCAGAATGCCCTCTGTTTCTTCCTTCCTTCCTTTTTGGGACGTCCTCTGTTCCTTCCTTCCTTCCTTCCTTCCTTCCTTCCTTCCTGGAACGCCCTCTGTTCCTTCCTTCCTTCCTGGAACGCCCTCTGTTCCTTCCTTCCTTCCTTCCTTCCTTCCTGGAACGCCCTCTGTTCCTTCCTTCCTTCCTTCCTTCCTTCCTTCCTTCCTTCCTTCCTTCCTTCCTGGAACGCCCTCTGTTCCTTCCTTCCTTCCTTCCTTCCTTCATTTTTTGGAACGCCCTCTGTCTTCTTTCTTTCTTTCTTTCTTTCTTTCTTTTTTCTTTCTTTCTTTCTTTCTTTCTTTCTTTCTCTGTTCCTTTCCTTCCTTCCTTCCTTCCTTCCTTCCTTCCTTCCTGGAACCCCCTCTGTTCGTTCCTTCCTTCCTTCCTTCCTTCCTTCCTTCCTTTTTGGAACCCCCTCTGTTCCTTCCTTCCTTCCTTCATTTTTTGGAACACCCTCTGTCTTCTTTCTTTCTTTCTTTCTTTCTTTCTTTCTTTCTTTCTTTCTTTCTTTCTTTCTTTCTTTCTTTCTTTCTTTCTTTCTTTCTTTCTTTCTTTCTTTCTTTCTTTCTTTCTTTCTTTCTTTCTTTCTTTCTTTCTTTCTTTCTTTCTTTCTTTCTTTCTTTTCTTTCTTTCTCTGTTCCTTCCTTCCTTCCTTCCTTTTTGGAACCCCCTCTGTTCCTTCCTTCCTTCCTTCCTTCCTTTTTGGAACCCCCTCTGTTCCTTCCTTCCTTCATTCATTTTTTGGAACGCCCTCTGTCTTTTTTTTTTCTTTCTTTCTTTCTTTCTTTCTTTCTTTCTTTCTTTCTTTCTTTCTTTCTTTCTTTCTTTCTTTCTTTCTTTCTCTGTTCCTTTCCTTCCTTCCTTCCTTCCTTCCTTCCTTCCTTCCTTCCTTCTGGAATGCCCTCTGTTCCTTTCTTTCTTCCTTCCTTTTGGAACACCCTCTGTTCCTTCCTTCTTTCCTTCCTTCCTTTCTTCCTTTTGGAACGCCCTCTGTTCCTTCCTTCCTTCCTTCCTTCCTGGAACGCCCTCTGTTCCTTCCTTCCTTCCTTCCTTCCTTCCTTTTGGAACGCCCCGCGGTTCCTTCCTTCTTTCCTTTCTTCCTTCCTTTTGGAACGCCCGCTGTTCCTTCCTTCCTTCCTTCCTTCCTTCCTTCCTTTTAGAATGCCCTCTGTTCCTTCCTTCCTTCCTTCCTTCCTTCCTTCCTTTTGGAATGTTCCTTCCTTCCCCTCTGTTCCTTCCTTCCTTCCTTCCTTTTACCTCTGTTCCTTCCTTCCTTCCTTCCTTCCTTTTGGAACCCTCTGTTCCTTCCTTCCTTCCTTCCTTCCTTTTGCCCTCTGTTCCTTCCTTCCTTCCTTCCTTCCTTCCTTCCTTCCTTCCTTCCTTTTGGAACGCCCTCTGTTCCTTCCTTCCTTCCTTCCTTCCTTCCTTTTGGAACGCCTTCCTTCCTTCCTTCCTTCCTTCCTTCCTTCCTTCCTTCCTTTTGGAACACCCTCTGTTCCTTCCTTCCTTCCTTCCTTTTGGAACGCCCTCTGTTCCTTCCTTCCTTCCTTCCTTCCTTCCTTCGTTCCTTCCTTCCTTGGAACGCCCTCTGTTCCTTCCTTCCTTCCTTCCTTCCTTCCTTCCTTGGAACGCCCTCTGTTCCTTCCTTCCTTCCTTCCTCCCTTCCTTCCACCCTCTGTTCCTTCCTTCCTTCCTTCCTTTTTGGAACACTCTCTGTTCCCTGGGGGTAAGTGGGTGGGTGACAGAGGTGGAATCTGTTCCAAGGAGAAGGTTAGGATGGGGGTTCCTTCCTTCCTTCCTTGCGGGGAACGCCCGCCCGCCCGCCCGCCCCCCTTGGAACACCTCATTTTAATAGTAGTTGCTATCATTAATTCCTTCCTTCCTTCCTTCCTTTTGGAACGCCCTCTGTTCCTTCCTTCCTTCCTTCCTGTTGGAACGCCCCTTCCTTCTGAATGATGACTTCCTTCCTTCCTTTTGGAACGCCCTCAGTGTTCCTTCCTTCCTTCCTTCCTTCCTTCCGTGTTTTTGGAACGCCTTCCTTCCTTCCTGTATATTGAAATATTTGTTGGGGGCGAACAGTCCTTCCGTTTTCAGACAGCTTTCGAGAGAACGAGGAACGCCTTAAGACCCGGACCTTAAAGGACCCGGGCCTTCCTTCCTTCCTTTTGGCTCCCAAACAAAATTGGCGTCCTTTTTTTCCCCACCCTTTTGGTGGTATTTGATCTGTTTTTTATTTTTTCCTTCCTTGAAAAAAGGGGGCCTGAAGGGGTTATGTTCCTTCTGTAGGGGGGTGTGGCTTTTGGAACGCCCTCTGACGCCGCCACAGTTCCTTCCTTCCTTCCTCCGGGGACCAATCCTCCAGCGGCAGTCCTTCCTTCCTGCGCCGCAGGTGCGCCCCCGCGAACCACGGCCTTCCTTGCATTCGTTCCTGCAGGAGGCGGTCCTTAAGTGGTTAAAGTGGATTTTCACCCATTTCCCCGTCTCCCTCTCCCTATTACACAACTGACGAGGGTGACGTATTTGGGTGACGTCATGCGTAGACATGCTGAGGGCCTCTCTGGTAGACCTGATTGCATTTCTGTGCATGGGCAAGATCTATGGCATTGTGACAGGGATCACTTTGGGTGGGGGGCTTGTGCTACTCGGCGAGCTCTGGAAACTGTGTCCAGCTTCCCCGGGTCCTCTTATGTGTAGATCACCCTGTGTCTCTAATAGGGGCACAGGGTGAATGAGAACCCCACTATGATCTGTGCTAGTCAGACTCAATGTTGCATATATTGTGTGTTGTGTACTATTTGCTGTTGTGTGATGGTTTGGGGTGTGACTGTATTCTATTGTGGCTGTCTGCCTCAAATATTATGGGATGTCTAAGTGTGTTTGCTGTGAGGAAAGAGCGAGGGGGACTCCTCCAGCAGCCCCCCTGCTGATAAGACTGTTTACTGATGAGAAGTTGAAACACACCTGACCCGTGTGTCTATTGTCATTGGACAGTTTAACCCGCCCTGTTTTCCAGGGTTGGGGGGGGAAGAGTCCCTGAGTTATTTTATCTGCTGTGTCCATCTGTGATAATAAATGAGTTTGTTGTTTGCCACTCTACACTGTGTTTTGCGGCTGGTGACTGGATGGGCTAAAGAGTCTTGGATAATGCTGGTTCTGGACAGAGGAACCATTGACGGCGGACACAGTTCTGTTTTGAGGACAGGGGTTAGTTACAGGCATATTTAGTAACTTTAGTAACTCGCCTCCTCCATCTTTAGAGCCCACTTGTAACGTAATTCCTCCAACTTCCTGCCTTCATAATCCTCCAAATTCCTACTCTTTTATATTTAGGTACCTCCTGTAACATACCACCTCCAGCTTCCTGCTTCCTTCTTTAGGGACCCCCTATAACCATATCTCCAACTTCCTTATTCCTGCCTCCAACTTTAGGGACCCCTATTGACTTTCCTCCATCTTCCTGCTTCCATCTTTAGGGACCCCCCTCAACATACTGTATGTCCTCTATCTTTCTGCCCTGATATTTAGGTCCCTCCTCCATTCTATGTCTTCTGTCGTTGGGGACTACTTGTAACGTACCTCCTCCATCTTCTTGCATCCATTTTTCAGGAACTTCTGTAACTTACGACCTACTAATTCCTGTCCACGTCTTGCCCTTTATTTAGAGTAACCTAACACACCCAGCTTTAGGGACTTACTGAAATGTATCTCCTACAACTTACCGCCTCCGTCTTTATGGACCCCTTGTAACGTACCTCCTCCAACGTCCTCATTCCATCTTTAGGGACCCCTTATAACGTACCTCCTCCAACGTCCTCATTCCATCTTTAGGGACCCCTTATAACGTACCTCCTCCAACGTCCTCATTCCATCTTTAGGGACCCCTTATAACGTACCTCCTCCAACGTCCTCCTTCCATCTTTAGGGACCCCCTGTAACGTACCTCCTCCAACGTCCTCCTTCCATCTTTAGGGACCCCTTGTAATGTACCTCCTCCAACGTCCTCATTCCATCTTTAGGAACCCCTTGTAACGTACCTCCCCCAACGTCCTCCTTCCATCTCTAGGGACCTCTTGTAATGTACCTCCTCCAACGTCCTCATTCCATCTTTAGGGACCCCTTGTAACGTACCTCCTCCAACGTCCTCCTTCCATCTTTAGGGACCCCTTGTAACGTACCTCCTTCAACGTCCTCATTCCAATTTTAGGGACCCCTTGTAACGTACCTCCTCCAACGTCCTCATTCCATCTTTAGGGACCCCTTGTAACGTACCTCCTTCAACGTCCTCATTCCAATTTTAGGGACCCCTTGTAACGTACCTCCTCCAACGTCCTCATTCCATCTTTAGGAACCCCTTGTAACGTACCTCCCCCCAACGTCCTCCTTCCATCTCTAGGGACCTCTTGTAATGTACCTCCTCTAACGTCCTCATTCCAATTTTAGGGACCCCTTGTAATGTACCTCCTCCAACGTCCTCCTTCAATCTTTAGGGATCCCCTGTAACTTGCCTCCTCCAACTTCCTGCCTCCATCTTTAGGGAGTCCAAATAACATACCTCATTCAGCTTCTTGCCTCCATCTTTAGAGATCCCCTATAACATACATTTGGGGTAGGCAACCTCGGCCCTCCAGCTGTTTTGAAACTACAAGACCCATGAGACATTGCAAGACCCTAACAATCACAGGCATGACTCCTAGAGGCAGAGGTATGATGGGATTTGTAGTTTCACCACAGCTGGAGGACCGAAGGTTGCCTACCCCTGACATCCTCCTCCAAATTCCTGCCCTTATATTTAAGGGCCTCCTCCAAGTCATGCCCACCATATTTAGAAACCCCTTTATAACAGACCACCTACAACTTTCTGCATCCATTTTTAGTTAACTCCTTGTAACTTACCTCCTCCTAATTTCCTTCTCATCTTTAGAGACCCCCTATTACATACCACCTCCAACTTCCTGCCCTATATTTGCTTACCACCTCTATCTTTAGGGACCACTGAAACTTCTCTCCTCCCAACTATCTGCACCTATCTTTCGGGACCCCCTGTTACTTGTCCCCTCCAAATATCTGCCTCCATGTTTAGTAACCCCCTGTAACTTGCCTCCTTCTAATTTTTGACTCTATCTTTAGCAGCCTCCTGTATTTCACCTATTTAAACTTCCTGTCTCCATCTTTTTAGAGACTCGGGGTGCAAATAATGCTTAATGGAAGACTGGATGTGACTTTGCAGCACCAGCAGTCAAAGATGGTAACCACGGGCTAAAGGTGGTGCGTTTCAGGGGCTCGGCTCCCCTGGAGACCCCCCATTACCTTTAGCTCAGTGCAGGTTGGGTAAAAGACCCTGAAAATCATGTCTGTCTATCTATCCTTCTGTCCATCATTCTGTTTGTCTATCCGCCTATTACACTAGAACTCTGTAGTGGAACTGGTAATCCACTCGGCAAATTCCTCGTAGAAGACGGCTTGCCCTGCCTCTATAGTTCTGAAGTCTTCTCTCCTCGAGATAAAACAGAATGGATTGATGTGTTTGCCTTCAGGTAAAGCTCTGCAGATCTGTTATTCCGGTTTTGTGGTTGAGATTTTTGTGATGTTTATCGCAGATATTCCCGAGCGCTGGAGGGAGCAGATAACTGATGGTAATGATGTGAGAACGCGGGGATATAGAGGAGGCTGTCTGCTCAAGGTCATCCAGATGTGAAGGTCATTGTCCGGGGCTGGAGGCGTTCTATGCTCTCCGCTTATCTTTTCATAGATTTAGAAACGGGAAAAATAAATACAAATTTTCCCCTTTTGTTGAAGTATAGATCTATGTTTATCCCAAACATCTTTACATTCATTAATTGTTATTGGGCTCTCTACCTCTCCTGCAATCATCAACTTTCCAACATTACCCTAGAACTTTCTTCCTGCTCATTGTGAGGTCATGCCCCATGTTCTTGATCTCATCTTTACATGTTTTGTTTCCTCAGTCTCTACTCGTATGTTCTATATTTTTTGTTGCCTGTCTCATCACCTGATAAGACTATCCTATCAATACATGTTTGTAGGTGGGCTCTCTAGAACTGGGCACAGTATTCTAATGGTCTAGTAAAGCTAAGTAAAGCTCCATAGAGGAATTGGGACTTCCTTTCTTCCCTCTCCTCCCTGACTCTTTCCCCACGTCCCTCTCCTCCCTGACTCTCTTTCCCCACGTCCCTCTCCTCCCTGACTCTCTTTCCCCACGTCCCTCTCCTCCCTGACTCTTTCCCCACGTCCCTCTCCTCCCTGACTCTTTCCCCACGTCCCTCTCCTCCCTGACTCTCCCCACGTCCCTTTCCCTGACTCTCTTTCCCCACGTCCCTCTCCTCCCTGACTCTCTTTCCCCACGTCCCTCTCCTCCCTGACTCTCTTTCCCCACGTCCCTCTCCTCCCTGACTCTCTTTCCCCACGTCCCTCTCCTCCCTGACTCTCTTTCCCCACGTCCCTCTCCTCCCTGACTCTCTTTCCCCACGTCCCTCTCCTCCCTGACTCTCTTTCCCCACCCCTCTCCTCCCTGACTCTCTTTCCCCACGTCCCTCTCCTCTGACCTCTCCCCACTCCCTCCCCACGTCCCACTCTCTCCCTGACTCTCTTTCCCCACGTCCCCATCTCCTCCCGACTCTCTTTCCCTCTCCTCCCCGTCCCACACTCTCTGACTTCTTTCCCCACGTCCCTCTCCTCCCTGACTCTCTTTCCCCACGTCCCCATCTCTCCTCCCTCCCCACGTCCCACTCTCTCCCTGACTCTCTTTCCCCACGTCCCCATCTCCTCCCGACTCTCTTTCCCCACGTCCCCTCTCCTCCCTGACTCTCTTTCCCCACGTCCCTCTCTTTCCCCACGTCCCACTCCCTCCCTGACTCTCTTTCCCCACGTCCCTCTCCTCTGACCTCCCCACGTCCCACGTCTCCTCCCTCTCTTTCCCCACGTCTCCTCCCGACTCTTTCCCACGTCTCCTCTGACCTCCCCACGTCCCACGTCTCCTCCCTGACTCTTTCCCCACGTCCCACGTCTCCTCCCTGACTCTTTCCCCACGTCCCACGTCTCCTCCCTGACTCTTTCCCCACGTCCCACTCTCCTCTGACCTCCCACGTCCCACGTCTCCTCTCTCTCCCCACCCCACGTCTCCTCCCACTCTTTCCCCATCTCCTCTGACCTCCCCACGTCCCACGTCTCTCTGACTCTCCCACCCCACGTCTCCTCCCGACTCTTTCCCCACGTCCCATCTCCTCTGACCTCCCCACGTCCCACGTCTCTCTGACTCTCCCCACCCCACGTCTCCTCCCTGACTCTTTCCCCACGTCCCACGTCTCCTCCCTGACTCTTTCCCCACGTCTCCTCCCTGACTCTTTCCCCACGTCCCACATCTCCTCCCTGACTCTTTCCCCACGTCTCCTCTCTCTCCCCACGTCCCACATCTCCTCCCTGACCTCCCACGTCCCACATCTCCTCTCTCTCCCCACGTCCCACATCTCCTCCCTCCCCACGTCCCACATCTCCTCCCTGACTCTCTCCCCACTCCCTCTCCCCCACTCTCTTTCCCCACGTCCCACATCTCCTCCCTGACTCTCTTTCCCCACGTCCCACATCTCCTCCCTGACTCTCTTTCCCCACGTCCCTCTCCTCCCTGACTCTCTTTCCCCACGTCCCACATCTCCTCCCTGACTCTCTTTCCCCACGTCCCACATCTCCTCCCTGACTCTCTCTCCCCACGTCCCACATCTCCTCCCTGACTCTCTTTCCCCACGTCCCACATCTCCTCCCTGACTCTCTTTCCCCACGTCCCTCTCCTCCCTGACTCTCTTTCCCCACGTTCCCCGTTCTTTCTTTCTTTCCTCAATTCCTGACTTTGTATTTTAAATTTTTTTTGCATCCTGACCAAAGTCCCCAAATAAATTCTGTAACTCTGGTCACCGTTGGGTTTCAAAATTTAACTTGAAACCCGCGGGTACCACAAACTGTCACCTGTTGTCTTCCATCATTCGGAGACTGTGTATGATGGATATAAAATGTCACAACCTGCGTTCCGATCTCCTAAACTTCCCCCCCAGATACTGGATACAACGATCCCCCTGGATAGGATTTGTGTATGATGGAGGCCGGCGTCGCCTTGCCGTGGATGACAGTTCTCTGGACTGCCCGTTAGACCGCGTTTTGTGGTAATTACAATTGGCGGTCTGTCGGGGCGTGACTCTGCGGAGTCCTTAATCCTCAGATAATCAGCATCGTTATGCTGCCGCGTTCGGCGAGCTGGAAAATAACGCACCGCAAACAAGGGAGCTTCGCAAGTAATGGTTCTATTTACAGCCGATCTGCATAAAACAACGACCTTTAGCGCAATCATGCGTTTATCACCAAATCATTTAATGGTTTTATAAATACTGCTAATATAATAACCCAAAATGCACCTTTCTATTATCTCCTCGCAGTGCCCCATGCACTTTGTTATCCAGCAGACATGCTGATTGCCTTTCCTCAGTACTTTGAGTCATGAAAACTGGAACAGATAGCAAACCAGGTGTTCTGATTTTACTGGCTGCATGCTAGATCCCGGTCTGATTTCACTGGCTGCATGCTAGATCCAGGTCTGATTTCACTGGCTGCATGCTAGATCCAGGTCTGATTTCACTGGCTGCATGCTAAATCCAGGTCTGATTTTACTGGCTGCATGCTAGATCCAGGTCTGATTTTACTGGCTGCATGCTAGATCCAGGTCTGATTTCACTGGCTGCATGCTAGATCCAGGTCTGATTTCACTGGCTGCATGCTAGATCCAGGTCTGATTTCACTGGCTGCATGCTAGATCCAGGTCTGATTTCACTGGCTGCATGCTAGATCCAGGTCTGATTTCACTGGCTGCATGCTAGATCCAGGTCTGATTTTACTGGCTGCATGCTAGATCCAGGTCTGATTTTACTGGCTGCATGCTAGATCCATGTTCTCCTTGGACACAGCCCATTATCGTTCACGGTAAAAAGAGCCTATGACGCAGGCTATCTCTACCATGTGATCAGATGTGTCCAATCACAGTCTGATCACAGTGTCAACAGGAAATGCCGGTTATTGGTAGGTGGCATTCCTCAACAGGGACATCTGCACGGACAATCGTGGGGTGATCATCAGTGCTGCCTATTAGTGCCCTTCAGTGCCACCTCAGTGGCAATCAGTGCAGCCTATTGGTGCCCACCGGTGCCTCCTCATCCGTGCCCATCGGTGCCTCCTCATCGGTGCCTCCTCATGCGTGCCCATTGGTCCTCCTCATGCGTGCCCATCGGTGCCTTATGCATGCCCATTGGTGCCTCCTCACCCGTGCAGCCTATCAGGGAAGGAGAAAAATTGCTTATTTATACAATTTTTAAAACTGTAGCCTCGTACACACGCTCGGTTTTCTCGGCAAGAACCAGGAAGAAAACTGCTGGCAGAGCTTTCTTGCCGAGTAAACCAAGCGTGTGTACGAGGCTTTGAGGTTTCTCACCTGGAAATCTGCCCAGAATCTCAATGAGAAAAATAGAGATCCTGCTCTCTATTTTCTCGTTGAGATTCTTGTTGGCCTTGTTGCCCGACGAGAAACCCGAGTGTCTGTAATCTTGCCTGCCGCCATGGAAACCTGCACATGCTTGAAATGACTTTGACGCATGCGCGGTAGCCTCCTAGGCATAGGTAGGGTGCAGCAAGATGGCGGAAGCCACGTCGCACGACCGCGCAATTGGAAGTTAAAGCGACGCAGTGCCGAATCGCAAAAACTGGCCAGGTCCTTTACCTGCATTTTGGTCCGGGTCTTAAGTGGTTAAGTACCATCAGACAAAAGCTGTATCTGTTTAAATAAAAAATAAGTTTCATAAGGGTACAACGTTGCATGACTGCACAGTTTTCATTCAAAGTGCGACCGCGCTGAAAGCTGAAGATTTAGCCTGGGCCAGAAGGGGGTGAAAGTGTCCGATAGGCAAGTGGTTTAAGAGCCATGCCAGCAATAAGTGAAGTCAGTGGACTGCTTGTACCAACCAGCAATTGCAGAAGCTGAGATAAAGTTTAAAAGTCAACTTTTATTTAACCGCCGTGACTCCCATCACTATCATCCTGAGAACAGCGATTTCCCCCGTGTCGGGGGTCACTCCAGGTCTCGGTGTGGGATAATCGGCGTGTAACCCCCAAAGACGAGGGAAATCCAATTCTATTCCTGGAAGCCTGAATACAATGATTTCCCACTAATTACTGATCACCACCATCAAACGGCTGCAGGTTATGTGCAAATCTCAAATCCCATAACAGAGTGTGAGAAGCGTCAATAACCGAGAGCTGAACTCCAACATCGCACTTGTGGGACAGATTACAATTATTTATCTACTGTGTAATCTTTTATTTTTTTTCCTTATTTATCTAGCTCTGACATATACCACAGTGCTGTACAAAGAACGCTGAGCCAATCCCATCAGTCTCGGTACAAGAGGAGCTTACACTCTAATGTCCTGAAGACCTTGTACAGAGGGGGCTGGTTGGGAATGGTTGGATCGGACAGTCTTTTGAGGTTGGCTTGGGTGTGCGTCAGGGGTGTCCTTTGAGTCCTCTGAAATACGCATTTGCAATCAATCCTTTCATCAGGGGTTAGAGAGTGGACCATTGTGCGGAGTGCCTTAGGGCATTCCTGGTAAGCCTCCTTTGCGGGTCATGGCCTATGCCAGGGGTCTCCAAACTTTTCAAAGGGCCACTTTATTGTCCTTTAGACATTTAGGGCCAGATTCAGGTAGAGTTGCGCTGGAGTATTTCGATATGCGCCGCGTAACTGTGAAGATGCGCCGTCGTATCCATGTGGCCGTACCCACGCAAACTAGATGGACAGAAAACGGGCCATTTCCGATCAGCTTAACTTTCTCCGAGCCCAGAGTCTCGTCAGCGCATAATTTCGCTTGGCGCATCAGTCGCTGCCTATGATTTCCCCTGCAAATATGCAAATGAGGGAGATTTCCTGATTCGCGAACGGATTAAGCACCATACGCTGGCTACATGCGCCGCGCGTATCTCGTCCGTCCGGCGCAAAGTTATTTCTACAAATAGCTGATTATCTTTACTCCAGACGGCCACAAGTCAGCAGAGAGCAGCTACAGCAGCAGCGTTACCCGACGATAAGAGCTAGCTGAGCACCCCACTTGCAGGACAACACCTCTGTCCATGCTTGTCTGACAAATTTTACAGCCATGGAGGAAGACAACATAGGTCTCCATAGCCGAGTGACGCGGCTGACAGCTCCTGGCCATTAAAGTCAGCTTTTCGCCTGTTGTTTTGCGGGGAACCGGGAGGCAGCCATCTCAAACAAAAGTAACTTCACTGCGGGAGGGGGAGCAGATATACTTAGTGCCGGAATGGCGCATCTACGGGCGCATTTAAAACGTCCAACAGAACACATTGCGCTGTCGTTTCCAGAAGTGGTGCCGGACGGAAGTTTGTGAGCATGCGCACTGGGATGCATTGTCAGTCGACGCATGCGCAGTTTACGTTCGCCGCGGGATCTGCGCTTTTAGTTTAAATAATACACACCCCGTACCCGCCCAATTTGAATTCCGCCGGCTCATTTTCGATACGCTGCCACAACTTTAGGAGCAAGTGCTTCATGAATAACAGCACTTGCTCCTAAAATTTCGCCAGAGTAACGTAAATGAGAAACGTTACTCCAGATTAAAGATGCGCCCATCTACCTGAATCTGGCCCTTAGGAGGGCCGGATTGTGGCCAGCAGGGGCAGAGCATGTCACGGACCCAGCATCTGTGAGAATAAATATGGCCTTAGGGTTGGTAGCCAATAGAAAGAGGAGTATTCCCCTTATTAGTGGGATGTATAGTATCCCATCATTGGGATCGGTGGAAGATATAGTGCCCCATTGTTTGTGTCAGTGGGACAAATAGTGCCTTATATCAGTGGGAAGAATTGTGCCCCAAGGGCCTGATAAAGACTAGCAAAGGGCCACATCTGGCCCTCAGGCCGCACTTTGGAGACCCCCTGGCCTATGCTGATGACATGTCTGTTTCCATCTCTGGGACAGAGGAGGCGAAAGAGGTGGTCTCAGTGATGAATCAGTATGCTGAGGCATCCGGCTCAAAGAACAATCAGGATAAAGGTGAGGTTTTCTGGATGGGAGAGGAAGGCGAAGGTTTTGAGCTTCCTGACTCCTTCCCAGAGCTCTGGCAGGAAATTAGTTTTCAGCATCAATTTTGGTCCCGGCGATTTATGGCCTTGTAAATTGGGTAAGCAGGCTACAAGATGCCAATGCCAAGGTTGACAGCTGGAAGGATTGGAAACTCTCTTGCAGGGAAATGATTGACCTAATTAGCCACTTCCCGCCCAGTCAATAATATACTGACGTCCGGGAAGTGGTTCAGTTATCTAAGTTATTGCGCTTACAAAATAGGGGACAGAATTATTATTTTTTTACTACTAATGGCGGCCATCAGCGTTTTTTTTTTTTTCTTGGTGACTGCGACATAATGGCGGACACTTTTGACACATTTTTGGCGCCATTCACATTTATACAGCGATCAGTGCTATAAATATGCACTAATTACTGTATAAATGTGACTGGCATTGAAGGGGTTAACACTAGGGGGTGAGGGGTTAAAAACGTGTACCCTGAATTGTGTTCTAACTGTGGGGGGAGGGGGGTGACTGGGGAAGGTGACCGATCTGTGTCCCTATGTACAAGGGACACAGATCGGTCTCCTCTCTCCCCTAACAGGACACAGTTTACACAAACAGATCCACGTCTTGTCCCTGTAGCTGCCGATCGCGAGTGACTGGTGGACATCGCGGACACCAGGCACGCGCATCGGCATCTCAGCAATGCGGCGGGCACGCGCGCACCGCCAACGGTGGCCTGGAGGAGCGGAGGTTCGTAAAAACACGGCCTCCCAGAGAAGTAGAACCACCCTGCGGCCGTACAAAGTAGTACGGCCGTCAGGTAGTGGTTAAAGGCATTACCCTGTGGAGATCCATGGTTGTCCAAGAGTGAAGTGTGGAGGAGACGATGGACCATTCCTTGCTTCAATGCCCCTTCAATATAGAAGTGTATAAGCGGGTAAGTGGGGCTCTGGGTATCCCTTTTCTTTCCCCGCTTGGGTTATGCGGAGTGGTCGTACGGGTCTTTTGAGACTCATCTGGATTTTGATTTTGAGACCCCTTTTCTAGTTGGCTTAGTAGTCCTTTACTTCACATGGAATGCACGGTGTCAGGTTTCCATTCAGAAAAACGTCCTTGTCAAAGTGGTGGCGCACGAGGTTGGGAAGATTTAAGGTCTTGAGGACAGGTGGCAGCCGGCGGCCTGGACAAAGGCGCGGAGGAATGTCAGGGGTATATTCCAGTCTCTGGGCTGGGCACACAGGGATTGTGTATTGGCAGTGACTGGGTTTGATGTGGTTGAACGGGGATGGGTGGGGGAGTTGAGGAAAGATATTTGGCTCAGTAAAGTACCGCAAAATGTGTTGAGGTCCCTTCTTTATGACTAACCCTGTGTGGGCGTGGTGGGCACGTGCTGGAGACATGTAGGCTGGGGCCGTTCTTTATCGTTTGGTTCACCTGGGCTGTTACTAGCCCTCTGGATTGGTATCAGGACAAGCCTACACCCCATGATCTAGGACACAGGGGTATACTTTCACCTCTACTTTTGAGTGGCGCCAAAAACAATATACCAGATCACAAAGATAACTTCTTTGAGGTTGTCTTGCTTGGCCGTAACATTATTGTAAAGACGCACAGGCATCAAAGTAGTAACTAAAGTGCTTAAGCGTAAGAATGTGCGAAACGTGTCAAGACTTATTCTTTATAGTCTCTTCATCTGTGCATGCCTGTGTGACTTTACAATAAATATTACGGCCAATCAAGACAAACTGTTTTATTTTTCTGTTATTTTTTTAATGCACTTTTGATGTTTTTTTTTTTTTTTTAAGTGTATTTTTTGTGCGTGAACTCGAGAGAGAGGAGCCGGACTGCAGGAGTTGGGAGTAGGCAGACCCTCCCCCCGGAGGCATTCGCCATCCTTCTCCATGCCCCTGGTGGCAATGGCGGGTGTGAAGGGGGGCCTCCCACTCACCCCGCCCTACCTGCTCCTCTTGGGAGCCCAACTGGGGCCCAACGGGACCCCAATGGGGCAGAGGGACTCCCCCTATGAGGGAGTGAGGGGGCCTAGCCCACCCAGCCAGCCCCGTAGGTCCTTCGCCTCTCTTTATTTTAAGAGACCGCATGGCCAAAGTGCGTGTGTTTTAAACCAATTTCGTGTGCGTGCAAGTGTGGTGGTTTTTGGGGGGGGGGGGGGTGGGCGTACTAAGCACAGGCGTACCTTGCATAGCACACCCACCGGGAGCCGGGCTGAGACCACCAAACTCAATTCACATGTAGCCGAGACCGGGATCCGAACCCTTGGCTGCAGAGGTGAATGGCTTGTCAACACTTTTGATGTTGTTTGATCACCGGATTTCTTTTAAAAAAAAAGTGACTAAATTTTATGTTAAATAATAAAATGACTGTAAAATGTCTTTTTTTTCGTCTTCTAGGATCCAGCAGCAGCTGCTATTGCAGACGGAGACTGCGACATCCGAGAGGGGGAGTCCGTGTCCATGAACTACAAACCTTCTCCGCTGCAAGTCAAGTTAGGTAGGTAGAAGGTGTAGGCGTAGGAGGTCATGCTGGAGGTGTGTAGCTGTAGTTGGTCAGAGGCTGGTGTGTCATATTGAACTAAGGATGATTGTAATGTTGGTGTCCTTCTCCCTGGGCCCCCTTTCCTTTCACCAGCATTTATATAATATACCTGAGATACCTGATACTCCCCATTCATCAGAAGGACAGTACACCCCCCCCCCCGTTTTATCAGGAGGTCAATACACCCTCCCGTTTCATCAGGTCAATACACCCCCCGTTTCATCAGGAGGTCAATACAACCCCGCGTTTCATCAGGAGGTCAATACACCCCCCATCTCTTCGTCAGGAGGTCAATACACCCCCCATCTCTTCGTCAGGAGGCCAGTAGGCCCCCGCCTCTTCGTCAGGAGGCCAGTAGGCCCCCGCCTCTTCGTCAGGAGGCCAGTAGGCCCCCGCCTCTTCGTCAGGAGGCCAGTAGGCCCCTGCCTCTTCGTCAGGAGGGCCAATAAACGCCCTCTTCATCAGGAGGCCAGTAGGCCCCCACCTCTTCGTCAGGCGGGCCAATAAACGCCCTCTTCATCAGGGGGGCCAAAAAAAAAGCCCTCCATCAGGGGGGCCAATAAACGTCCTCTTCTTTGGGGGTGCAATCATCAGGAGGTCAATACAACCCCGCGTTTCATCAGGAGGTCAATACACCCCCCATCTCTTTGTCAGGAGGTCAATACACCCCCCATCTCTTCGTCAGGAGGCCAGTAGGCCCCCACCTCTTCGTCAGGAGGCCAACCTCGTCTCAAAATATCACGCAAACTGCCCTCTTCGTTTCCTCCCAAGAAAACCCACTCTCTAACACAGAGGTGGCAAACACAAGGCCCGCGGGCCGAATGCGGCCCTCCAGGCCATTTCATGCGGCCCTCGTACCTCTCCAGTCATCCTCCAGACCCTTACTTTCTGCTTTCAAGCAATGCATCTAACTTCTTCCCAGCAGCAGCATAAGGAAAGGGGGTGCACTGTGATGTAAGGGAGGGTGGGGGACTCAACTTCTGATGGTGGGGTGGCTCTTGACATCTAATGTAAGGGGAGGGGATGCGCTGGACATCTTATCTTACAGATACAACCGGCCCTTTTGAGAAGAATCATAATGCTGATGCGGCCCATGATGAAATTGAGTTTGACACCCCTGCTCTAACACATTCATCACCTCCTCCAATGCTGTCCACAAGTAACACCACCAACCTCATCTCAAAATTATCACTCAAACTGTCCTCGCTCCTCTGAAGACCCTCCTGCTCTCTAATGCCGCGTACACACGAATTTCCGACCAGTTATACACACCATCGGACATTTGCTGTTGAAAGCTGGTTCTCAATTTTTCCGACAGCAAAAGTTCTTATCGGAAATTCCGATTGTCTGTATGCAATTCCAACTCTAAAAAAAAACCTATGCATGCTTAGAATCAATTCAACGCATTCTCGAAATCATTGAACTTAATTTTTGGCTCGTCGTAGTGTTGCACGTGACCACGTTCTTGGCAATCAGAATTTCCGACATTTGTTTGACCGTGTGTATGCAAGACAAGTTTTTTAGCCAAGATTCCGTCGGGGAAAAAAAACACGGTTTTGTTTTCGGAATGTCCGATCGTGTGTACGTGGCATAACACCCTCATCGCCTTGAGGCGATTTTAGTTCGCATTTGTAGCGCTATACAAGTTACTCACTCGCCTTCTGCCATGCTCTGCCTCAACAACACCACCAACCTCATCTGAAAATATCACCTGAGCTGCCCTGTTTGTTCCTCCCTGGACCTCCCGCTCTCTAACGTCCTCGTCGCCTCCTCCCATGCTCTTCCCCAGGACTTCTCCAGAGCTTCTCCCATTTTCTGGTGCTCCCTACCCAAATCTGTTTGACTACCTCTTACTCTAGCCACTGTTGCCTTATGGGTTTCTGAGAAATCTCCATTAATAGCTGTAAAATATTGTAATTATGAATATAGTTCAACTAGCTTTATGTCTAGGTAACGGAGCCACTAAGAAGGTTAGACTAAGCAGACACTTCGATTCCTAGGCTTGTGTATACAAACAATGGAGATTCAAATTTCATTGTTTTACACCTACTCACATTAAAGGATCCAATGCTGGGATATGCAATAAAGGGAGGCCAACCCATAATCAATACTCAACTTCCCGGGAAAATTCAATTACATCTCCTGCCCAGAAAAGTCAGCAGGAATTGCATTAAAGGGGGCTGACTTATGTACTAAGCCCTCCAATCAAGATCCAAGCTATGCCAACCAATGGGTCATCAGCATGCAGGGATATTTTTGGAGCAGATGGGAGGGGAAAGCTCTTTTTATGGAACGGCAGCCGTCAGGATGGGACTAAAGGGTATTTATGGAAAAGGTCTGTTTTACTTGTAACTGAATATGTTTGTACATTAACCACTTAAGGACCGCCTCCTGCACATATACGTCGGCAGAATGGCACGGCTGGGCACAAGCACGTACAGGTACGTCCTCTTTAAATGCCCCAATGTCGGTCGCGGCCCGGTCCGAAGCTCCGTGGCCGTGGGACCCGCAGACCCGATCGCCGCTGGAGTCCCGTGATCGGTCCCCGGAGCTGAAGAACAGAGAGAGAGGTGTGTAAACACAGCTTCCCCGTTCTTCACTGTGGCGCCGTCATTGATTGTGTGTTCCCTTATATAGGGAACCAAAATCAATGACGTCACACCTACAACCACACCCCCCTAAAGTTAGAAACAGAGGGCCAGATTCAGGTAGATTGGAGCATCTTTGCTCTGGAGTAACGCTTCTCATTTACGTTACGCTGCCGAAATTTTAGGAGCAAGTGCTGTCATTCATGAAGCACTTGCTCCTAAAGTTGCGGCAGCGCATTGCAAATGAGCCGGCGGAATTCAAATTGGGCGGGTACAGGACGTGTATTATTTAAACTAAGCGCAATCCCGCGGCGAACGTACTGCGCATGCGTCAAGTGTCAATGCATCCCAGTGCGCATGCTCCAAATTCTGTCAGTGAACGTCAATGACGTCACATCCCCATTCATGAAAGTTTTACGCAAGCGACGCGATTTTTTTTTTTCCGACGCGATGACGACGCCTATACTTAACATAGGATATTCCACTAGGGGGCTGCTTTATCTTTACGCCGCGTATTGCTTACGGAAACGTCGGAAAGTCACTGCGTCGCGCCCGAATACGATCGTGAATTGCCGATTCCCGCTGATTAACATATTTTTTCAGCGTAAATCAGCGGGAACGCCCCCGGCGCCATTTTTAAATTAAAGATGCGATGGCGAAATTCAATTGCGCCGATCGCATTGGAACACCAACCCGGCGTTTCTTGTTTTATGGTTACAGAAAACAGAAACGCCGGCTTAAAGTGACAGTTAGGCTGGAGCAAGGATCTCCAAACTACGGCCCTCCAGCTGTTTCGGAACTACATTTCAAATGAGGCATTGTAAAATTCTGACATTCACAGACATGACTAAGCATGATGGGAATTGTAGTTCCTGAACAACTGGAGGGCCATAGTTTGGAGATCCCGCTGGAGTATCACAGATACTCCAGCCTAACTCTACCTGAATCTGGCCCAGAGATGAGGTCACACATAACCCCTTCAGCGCCCCCTTGTGGTTAACTCCCTAACTGCAATTGTCAAATGCAAATGCATTTTTTGCTGTGAATATGACAATGGTCCCAAAAATGTGTCAAAATTGTCCGAAGAGTCCACCGTATAGTCGCAGTCACGAAAAAACTAGCTGATCGCCACCATTAGTAGTAAAAAAATAATAAAAATGCAATAAAAATATCCCCTATTTTGTAAACGCTATAAATTCATTGGGATTTAAAAAAAAAAAATTTTTTAACCAAAAATATGTGGAAGAATACGTATCGGCCTAAACTGAGGAAAAATAATGTTTTATATATTTTTGGGGGATATTTATTACAGCAAAAAGTAAAAAATATTGCATTTTTTTCAAAATTGTCGCTCTATTTTTGTTTATAGCGCAACAAATAAAAACCGCAGAGGCGATCAAATACCACCAAAAGAAAACTCTATTTGTGGGAAAAAAGGACGCCAATTTTGTTTGGGAGCCACGTTGCACGACCACGCAATTGTCCATTAAAGTGACGCAGTGCCGAATCGCAAAAACTGGCCAGGACCTTTACCTGCATAATGGTCTGGGTCCTAAGTGGTTAAATATGTTATTCACGGTTAACGCCACCTTTCGGTGATCCCTGAAAACTCATCTCTTAGGAAAGCCTATCCTGCCTCTCTACCTAAACAACTGAACTTTTACTTTATCCATTACCTTTTGTTATCACGGAGCCCCTCAATTTTAGACCATAAGCCCCCACAAGCAGGACTCTCTGAACGCTCTGGTCTTCAATTGTATTGTAAATGTTCTGTCCCCCTACTTTTTATATTGCAGAGTGTTGGCACTCTATAAATAATATAATGATAATGCAATAGACAGGCCTCTCAAATTCTGTAGCAATGCGGTATTGTTTGCACCAGGCCCAATACATCTCCTTTTATCTCAGCCGTTGTCCGCTTTACTTTTTTTTTGAAGGCCCCTCATCTCTCTGTACTGTGTATTCTGTATGTTGCTCAGTGTCCTCTACTTCACACATTGCTTTCATCATTGACCTTCTTGACCTCCTTGACCACTCCGGTCCTTCTACAAAGCGCTCCATAATCTGCGCTCTCTTTGCCTCGCCGTACCGTCCTCCTCGTCTCATCCTGGCCTGTGATTACATTTCCACAGAGCGCCAGCCATCATTACCTTTGTGAGGAATGCTATTACCCATCCACCTGGTGACCCATCCCGGCTCAGCTCATTACCCGGCCAATGCGCCCAACTGACAGCCAAGTCCCCAGGGACTGATTATGTGTAATTGTGTGAGAGGCCAGAGCTGCGGAGGATTCTCCTAGACTATGTGCTAGACACATCAGGTTGTGTATGTATCGGAGGCCGAGCACCCAAGTATGGTTCCTCACCGAATCTGGAGAACACTGTGAGAGACTCACCCGGGACGGAGGCTTTTGGAGCGGACTGAATGCTAGCCTCTTGCCTTGCGATCATGGGCCCTGGCATTTGGGGGGAAAGGTGCTCTTTGTGAGCTGTATGACTGGGGACCCTGTATATGCCATATTGGAGTGAATGATTCATACTGTTGGGACATACAGTGTAAGGAGATGCTAATGCCTTCACCTCCAGCCATCTGTCTGTGCTAATTTGACCCTGCTATTGTGTGAAGAGGTCCTATGTTTACACTTATGATAACGTGTATTGTATAGCAGGTGAGCGAGGAGATAAGACGTCTACACTGAAAGGTCATATCTATGAGTCGCCTAGTCTGGGTAAATGATTAGTTAATTAGCTCATGTTAATTTATGTTCTGGTTACCTCCTCTTTAACTGTATATAAGGTTGTATTCTTGGATCTAATAAACACTCCATGTTCAGCAGACAAACAAGTCTCGTCTCGTTGTGTGCTTGTGAGCAGCTGGAATATCTGGGGCCAGATCCACAAAGAATTACGACGGCGTATCTTAGGTGCATATTTACGCTGGACGCTAGGGGCGCTTCCGTCTATTTCCAGCGTAAAATATGCAAATGAGCGAGATACGCCAATCCACGAACATACGAGCGGCCGGCGCATTCCCTTTACGTCGTTTGCGTAAGCGTATCTCCGGCATAAAGTTACCCCTGCTATAGTGAGGCGCAGCCAATGTTAAGTATGGACGTCGGGACAGCTTCTTATTGGACGTCGTTTACGTAACCCGTTCGCGAATAGGGAATTGCGTAAGTTACGTACACGTCATTTTCATTGACTATTTGCGACGTGATTTCACGCATGCGCACTGGGATACGTCCACGGCCGGCGCATGTGCAGTTAAAAAAAAAACGTCGTTTGCGTCGGGTCATTGATAATTTAAATAATACACGCCCACCTATACCCCATTTGAATTACACCCGCGAACGCCGGGCCATTTACGCTACGCCGCCGTAAGTTACAGCGGCAATTCTTTGTGGATAAGGATACACCGCTGTAACTTACAGCGGCATAGTGTAAATTAGATAGGCTACGCCAGCGGCGAGCCTTTGTGAATCTGGCCCTAGATATCTATATCCAGACTAATAGGAAGCGGTATATGACGGAAGCACTCAAGCGGAGTGCGGGACGTTCCGTTACAAACACCTACCTGAGGGGCGATACGGCTCTACTACTTCTCTTAAAAATGGTTGATCTTTTCCTGCAGCTTCTTATTATTGTGATTGGCGTAAGGCTTTTCTCCAGGGGGTTACTCTGATCATCTTCCATTGTTGATGGTCCCAAGGGGATTTATTTGTCTGGACTCTAAATTAATCATCCTGTTTATACACTGTTGAGCTGTTCTTGTTTTAAGGCTACATATGTTTAACCCCTTCAATACCGGACACTTACGCCTCATCCCGCCCAGGCCAATTTTCAGCTTTCGGCGCTGTCGCACTTTGAATGACAATTGTGCGGCCATACTACACTCAGGGGTCAAAATTTCAAGTCCTGAGCTACTAGCCAGGCCTCAAGAGTTACTCGCCACCAGTTGCCCCACCTAATTTATACCTTGCCCTGCGCTTAATTGCACCTGTAAATACGCCCTCGTAGATTATCTCATAGAATGACACCGGTAAATGTTTTATGCAGAATCAAGTTACACAATTAAATATTACCAACAACAACTTTAACAAAATGGAACAGGGCACTGGGGGCAGCCCAGAGGGACAGGGCACTGGGGGCAGACCAGAGGGACAGGGCACTGGGGGCAGAGCAGAGGGACAGGGCACTAGAACTGGGTCTCTTCCCCATTCTCTTGCCGTCTCCTCTGCAACTCCCATTCATCCTCTCTCTCTCTCCCCCTTTCCTATTCATCTCATCATCAGGAGTCTGTGTGTGCGGCTCCACACTTGCATGTCCCCACTTTCCCCTTTTATTCAGGCTGGCAGTGAGGAGAGGAGCTGCAGCAGAGCGGGAGGGAGTACAACCCAGCGCTGAGATCCACACAACTGTACAGCCATTGACACCATAGCACAGCGTACACTGACACCGCACAGCACACATTGAGACCAGTCTGTTCACAGTGCTCAGGCTGAACTGTTGAACACTTACATAGAGCACAAGGAGAAGAAAACTGCACAAACTGGAAGGCTGCCGCTCTCATGTCAGGGCAACTTTCAGTGAGCGCTGCACCGGAGTGGTAATTTTCGCAATCCTCCACCTCACTCATTACTTCCTGCTCCCTGCTCTCCAGCTACATTGGTCGGGGGGAGGGGGGCAAGCTCCGAGAGGTCATACTGTTAGGTCCCATGGCTTAATGAGGATTGTAAGGAGATTACCTGTGTACTGCTCTGCCTGTGCGCAGCTCACCAGACTACCATTCCCGAAGCATGCACCTTTCCTCTTCGGCCGCCAATCTCATCGGGACTCTAAGTGTAGGTACAGATTGGAGGGAGATTGGTCATGTATCCCTGTCATCACTCGCCCCCAGCTGAAATGCTAGTAGGCGAGTGGAAATTTTGAGGGCTGCTACACTGTACCCAAAATAAATTTTTATCTAACCACAAATAAAACTTTCACCAATGTTTTGCTAAACAAACTAAAAAAGACCAACATTTAAAAAAAAAAATGTTTTTTTGTTTGTCATAAAATGTTGTTTTCCCCTTCGCTGATGGGCACTCATGACAGGCGGCTCTGATGGGCCCTGACAGGCGGCTCTGATGGGCCCTGACAGGCGGCTCTGATGGGCCCTGACAGGCGGCTCTGATGGGCCCTGATAGGCGGCACTTAGGGCCATTTCACACTGGTGCGTTTTTGCCGCGTTTTCGCGCTAAAAATAGCGCTATTAAAACGCCCCCCATGCACCCCTCCATTGAAATGAATTAAAATCGCGGTGTTTTGCCGCGATTTTAATCGCGGAAAAAACACCAAGATTTTACCGCGATTTTACCGCGTTTTTACCGCGTTTTTAATTCATTTCAATGGAGGGGGCATGGGGGGAGTTTTAATAGCGCTATTTTTAGCGCAAAAACGCGGCAAAAACGCACCAGTGTGAAATGGCCCTAATGGGCAGCACTGATGAGGTACTGACAGGTGTTGCTGATGGGCAGCGATTGGCACTGGTGGTACAGGTACATTGCCTTTAAGTGCCCAGCCATGGGTCGCGCGCCTGACCCGGTCTGGAGCTCCGCGCCCGCGGGACCCGATCGCCGCCGGTGTCCCGCGATCGGTCACAGGAGCTGAAGAACGGGAGAGGTGAGTGTAAACACACCTTCCCCGTTCTTCGTTGTGGCAGTGTCAGTGATCGTCTGTTCCCTGATATAGGGAAATACGATCAGTGACGTCACACGTCCAGCCCCGCCCCCTACAGTTAGAAACACATATGAGGTCACACTTAACCCCTACAGCACCCCCTAGTGGTTAACTCCTAAACTGCAATTGTCATTTTCACAGTAATTAGTGCATTTTTATAGCACTTTTCGTGGTGAAAATGACAGTGGTGTCTGATGTGTCCACCATAATGTCGCAGTTACGAAAAAAAATCGTTTTGTAAACGCTATAAATTTTCGATAAATGCTTATTGCGATTTCTTTTTTTTTTTTTTTTACCAAAAATATGTAGAAGAATACGTATCGGCCTAAACTGAGGAAAAAAATTTTGTTTTGTTTTTAGATATTTTTGGGGATATTTATTATAGCAAAAAGTAAAAAATATTTGTTTATAGCGCAAACAATAAATACCGCAGAGGTGATCAAATACCACCACAAGAAATCTATTTGTGGGAAAAAAAGTACGCCAATTTCTTTTGGGAGCCGCGTCGCACAACCGCGCAATTGTCAGTTAAAGCGACGCAGTGGCGAATCACAAAAAGGGGCAAGGTCCTTTTACCTGCATATTGGTCTGGGTCTTAAGTGGTTAAACATGGTGGCAGCATAGAGGCCCAGGTCAGACTGTTGTACAGACTCAGGGATCCCTCTAATTTTCAGTTTGTTTCTCCTGGACCTGTCCTCCATGTCTGCTAACTTTGCTTTGATCCACTCAGTGTCAGCTTCTCTATCATCTTTAGCATCCTTTTACCTGCATAATGGTCCGGGTCTTAAGTGGTTAAAGCGTCACCTGTGGAGATTTATAAGTACTGTGGTTTTTTCATCATTCCACGAGCGTGCGCCATTTTAAAGCGTGACATGTTGGGTATCTATTTACTCGGCATAACCTCATCTTTCACATTATACAAAAATAATTATTGGCAAGTGTATTTTTTCACATACTGTATGTGTTGTGTTTAATGCCTCTCTGTGTGGATTGGAAGCTCGCCCTAACGCAAAAAGAATCCGACATTTGTTGTATGGAGGCGCACTTTGTTGTTGGATGCAGAATGAGCCCTGACAGGTTCTCTTTAGTGTCCGCAGCCGATCCAATGTTCCATCCGCCGGTATTACGATTTTTTTTTCTTCCGAGACAGCAGCGCAATGATCGGACTGCTTAGTAAGACGTGAATAATTAGTTTTAAATCCGGCGTTCTCTGTCTCTGTCCTCCCCCCTCGGTGTCGGGGAAGAGATTGATCTGTGGGTGGGGGTGGGGGGAGCCGGCTCTGATAAATCTTGTTTACAGCGTTATTTGCATTCATTGATTAGGATTCAGGCCCATCCTTGGCTGCCGAGTCCCGCCATGAATAATGGACGCCCTGCAAACAATCTCCCCTCCCCCCGCCATGAGCTTTTTAGAGGCAATTTACCTCCCGCTCCGATATCTCAGCTGCTTCCATTATATGGGAACATTGAACTCCTAATATTAATAAATTGATCACCCGGCATCGCCTGTAGTCTTTGCGATTCCCAATATTAATCGATTGATTACCCGACTCTCATCTGCAGTCATCAGCCTCCTAATATTTATCGATTGATTACCCCACTCTCATCCGCAGTCATAGTGATTTCCAATATTAATAGATTGATCACCCTGGCATCTCCTGTAGTCTTCTGAATTCCCACTGTTAATCTATTGATTACCCCGGCATTGTCTGCAGTCATTGTGACTCCCAATTTTATTAGTTTGATTACCTCGGCATCGTCCGCAGTCATCGCAACTCCTAATATTAATTGATTACCTCAGTCTCGTCCGCAGTCACCGGTCTCCTAATATTAATTGATTACCCCAGTCTCGTCTGCAGTCATCAGCCTCCTAATTTTATTTAATTGATTACCCCGGCATTGTCTGCAGTCATTTCGACTCCCAATATTATTAGTTTGATTACCTCGGCATCATCCGCAGTTATTGTCCTCCTAATATGAATTGATTGATTACCCCAGTCTCGTCCGCAGTTAACGGTCTCCTAATATTAATAGATTGATCGTCCCGGCATCGTCTGTAGTCTACGCAATTGCCAATAATAATGGATTGATCACCCCAACTTCATCTGCAGTCATCACGACTCCAAATATTGATTGATTACCCCGGCCTTGTCCGCAGTCATCAGCCTCCCAATATTAATAAATTGATCACCCCGACCTCGTCTGCAGTTTTCAGCCTCCCAATATTAATAGATTACCCCAGCCTCATCCGCAGCCATCGGGTCTCTCAATATTAATAGATCAATTACCCCGGCCTTGTATGCAGTCTCCGCGACTCCCAATATTAATTGATCACCCCGGCCTTGTCTGCTGTCTTCAGCCTCCCAATATTAATGGATTGATTACCTTGGTATCGTCTGCAGTCATCACAACTCCCAATATTGATTGGTTACCCCAGTCTCGTCTGCAGTCATCAGCCTCCTAATATTAATAGATTGATCACCCCGGCCTTGCCTGCAGTCATTGTGATTCTCAATATTAATCAATTGATTACCCCGGCATTGTCTGCAGTCATTTCGACTCCCAATATTAGTTTGATTACCTCGGCATCGTCCGCAGTCATTGGCCTCCTAATATTAATTGATTGATTACCCCAGTCTCGTCCGCAGTCAACGACCTCCTAATATTAATAGATTGATCACCCTGGCATCGTCTGTAGTCTTCGCAATTCCAAATAATAGATTGATCACCCCAAATTCATCTGTATTTATCGCTACTCCAAATATTATTAGATTGATTACCCCGGCCTTGTCCACAGTCTTCAGCCTCCCAATATTAATAGATTGATTACCTTGGTATCCTCTGCAGTCATTGAAACTCCCAATATTAATAAATTGATCACCCGGCATTATCTGTAGTCTTTGTGATTCACAATATTAATCGATTGATTACCCCACACTTGTCCGCAGTTATCAGCCTCCTAATATTAATAGATTGATTATCTTGGCATCGCCTGTAGTCTTTGCGATTCTTATATTTGTAGATTGATTACCCCAGCCTTCTCCGTAGTTATCAGCCTTCCAATATTAATAGATTGATCACCCCGACCTCTTCTGCAGTTTTCAGCCTCCCAATATCGATAGATCCCATCCCGACCTCGTCTGCAGTTTTCAGCCTCCCAATATTGATAGATTACCCCAGCCTCATCTGCAGTCATCGTGTCTCTCAATATTAGTAGATCGATTACTCCAGCCTTGTCTGCAGTCTTTGCGACTCCCAATATTAATAGATGACCCCGGCCTCATCTGCGGTCTTCAACCTCCCAATATTAATAGATTGATTACCTCGGCATCATCTGTAGTCTTCACAATTCCAATTCATATTAAATTGATTACCCATGGCTTCGTCTGTAGTCTTCAGTCTCCCAATATTATCCAGGCCTCGTCGACATTCATTGTGTATTCCAATAGTAATTGATAACCCCGGCATCGTCTGTAGTCATCCTACCCCCAGTATTAATAGATGGATTGCCCTTGCCTTGTCTTCAGCCTCCCAATAATAATAGATTGATCACCCCGGCATTATCTGCAGCCATCACAAGTCCCAATCAATATTAATAGATTGATTACCCCCGCCACATCCGCAGTCATTAGCCTCCCAATATTAGATTGATTATCTTGGCATCATCTGTAGTCTTTGCGATTCCCAATATTATTAGATTTAGATTTCCCCAGCCTTGTCCACATTCATCGTGTCTCCCAATATTAATTGATAACCCCAGCATCGTCTGTAGTCACCCTACCCCCACTATTAATACATTGATCACCCCAGCATTGTCTCCAGTCATCACGACTCCCAATATTACAGTGCCTTGCGAAAGTATTCGGCCCCCTTGAACTTTGTGACCTTTTGCCACATTTCAGGCTTCAAACATAAAGATATAAAACTGTATTTTTTTTGTGAAGATCCAACAACAAGTGGGACACAATCATGAAGTGGAACGAAATTTATTGGATATTTCAAACTTTTTTAACAAATAAAAAACTGAAAAATTGGGCGTACAAAATTATTCAGCCCATTTACTTTCAGTGCAGCAAACTCTCTCCAGAAGTTCAGTGAGGATCTCTGAATGATCCAATGTTGAACCAAATGACTAATGATGATAAATAGAATCCACCTGTGTGTAATCAAGTCTCCGTATAAATGCACCTGCACTGTGATAGTCTCAGAGGTCCGTTTAAAGCGTCCAGAGCACCTTCTTCCACATGTTTGGTGTGTCTCCCAGGTGGCTTGTAGCAAACTTTAATCAACAGTTTTAATGGATATCTTTAAGAAATGTATTTCTTCTTGCCACTCTTCCATAAAGGCCAGATCGGTGCAGTATACAGGGACTGATTGTTGTCCTATGGACAGAGTCTCCCACCTCAGCTGTAGATTTCTGCAGTTCATCCAGAGTGATCATGGGCCTCTTGGCTGCATCTCTGATCAGTCTTCTCCTTGTATGAGCTGAAAGTTTAGAGGGACGACCAGGTCTTCGTAGATTTGCAGTGGTCTGATACTCCTTCCATTTCAATATAATCGCTTGCACAGTGCTTCTCGGGATGTTTAAAGCTTGGGAAATCTTTTTGTATCCAAATCTGGCTTTAAACTTCTCCACAACAGTATCTCGGACCTGCCTGGTGTGTTCCTTGTTCGTCAAGAACGCCGTGACGTACAACACGTACGACGAGCCGAGAAAAATTAAGTTCAATGGGCAGTTCGGCTCTTCTGCTTGATTCTGAGCATGCGTCCTTTTTTGGCATGTCGGAAATTGCATACAGACGATCTGGATTTCCGATGGGACCTTTTCCCGTCGGAAAATTTGAGAACCAGCTCTCAAATTTTTCTTGGTTGGAAAGTCTAACAGAAAAATTCCGATGGAGCCTACATACACACAGGTGGAATTTCCGACCAAAAGCTCAAATCAGACTTTTCTTGCCGGAATTTCCAATCGGGTGTACACAGCATTTGGAGTGACATCATCCAGAATCCGCTTCTTCATGCCCATGTAGATAGTTTGCAGCCTCAAATTTTGATTTGGCTATTTAGAATTCCATTTTTCCCAGGGTCCTAAAGCATTCATAGCTCAGGGTGTCCTTGTCTGCAGGTTTCCTTTTGATGTTTATCATCATAGGGAGCTCAGAGTTGCGGGGCGGTGAGGTCTCTATCGGCACTATGGTCGCCCCTGCTCATTGCTTCCTCTCCACTACCTGTCTCTGGGAGGCCTCAAGTATCTTCTGACTGCGGGAACTGTGATCTCTCCGGTGTTCATTAATCCTTGTGTCAAGGTGAATCTTCAATAATCACTAGAAGAGCCACTCCGCCGCGCATTACAGCTAAGATCTCTGCGTCTCGGAACCTTTTCCGCAGAGCTATAAAAAGATGGCTGTGTGGAATTTCTCTACATATAAGCAATTTTTTTTTTTTTTTGCAGAAACGATCGGTCAACAAGAACCAAGCTGAGAGTAAAGCCTCGTACACACGACCGGTTTTCCCAGCAGGAAAACTGCCAGGAGAGCTTTTGGCTGGGAATCCCGGCCATGTGTATGCTCCCAGGTATTTTTCCTGGACAAAAAATGGAGAACCTGCTCTCTATTTTCCTTTCGTGATTCCAAGCAGAGTGTTTCCTGCCGAGAAAACTGGTCGTCTCTGTATGCTTACCTGAAGGGTAGGGTTGTCCCGATACCAGTATCGATATCGTGACCGATACTGAGTACTTGTACTCGGGCAAATGCTCCCGATGCTTCACTGATCCTTCTTTTTTTTTTTTCTTCCTTGGAGAGGGAGAAGAGATGGAGAGGGGTCGGAGAGGAAGGCAAGGAGGAGGCGGAGAGCAGAGCAGTCCTTGGGTATGTAAAACATGCCACTGAAGGAGAGCGGGCACTTTGCTAGACAGATCACCTCTCCCAGGATGGGTGATCTGTCTATCAAGGTGCCCGTACTAGGGGGAGGGGCTATATATGACGACGCGCGGCGGGGAACACACAGCTATTCAAATGAAAGCTGTTATGTTATGCTGTTACGATCAACTAGACGGCGGGGCGAGACCTACACAAGGCTGCATTGGGGGAAGACGCAAGGCTGCATTGGGGGAAGACGCAAGGCTGCATTGGGGGAAGACGCAAGGCTGCATTGGGGGAAGACGCAAGGCTGCATTGGGGGAAGACGCAAGGCTGCATTGGGGGAGGGGATATGGCTGCATTTGGGGACACGCGGCTGCATTTTTTTTTTTTAAAGTATCGGGAATCGGTATCGGCCAGTACATGAAAAAAAGTATCAGTACTTGTACTCGGTCCTAAAAAAGTGGTATCGGGGAAATCCCTACTGAATGGGAAATAAACCACGCATGCTCAATAACAATTCGACACATGTGCGGTAGCATAGAACGTAATTTAGCCGGCTCGTCGTCGTCTTTGATGTCACCGCGTTCTTGCCATTCAAAAGAACGGCGGGACTTTTGTGTGGCCATGTGTATACACGGCTTTTCAAGGCAAGCCTTCCAGGAATACCGTCGGGGAAAGCCGACGTTTTTTAAACAGACGGGATTCCTGGCCATGTGTACAGGGCTTAAAAGCAGAAGGCTCAGGTTCTCATGGCAAAACCGCACTGCCAGGTCAAGGTGTCAATGCAAAGCGAGAACCTGTCCTAATCTAGAACCCAAACTGGGTGCCAATATGGCAGTGACTGAGGACAGTCTTACCTGGAGGTAGCTTGTCCTTCAAAAGGAAATTCTAAAAGGTGCCCCCCCCCCCCACCTCAAAAAAAAGCCAAGTGTAGCAAAGGACTGGTCACTTGTTTTCCGTGGTGTCCCTGCAGCCGATCTTTTCCCATTACTGGCCATGCCATAGTCTCCACTGTAAAAAGAGTTGAAATTCAAGTGCCAAACCACTGCTAAGAGGTCCAGATACAACGTTATTCTATTAAAGGTCAGGGGGACAATTTAAAAAGTAACCAACACGTTTGAGAGTTTTTTTTTTTGGGTTGCACTGATACTAGTATTGGTGCCGCTACCGAGTATTTGCACAAGTACTTGTACTCGGGCAAATGCTCCCGATGTTTTATCCGGAAGGCTCCTGGAAGTCAGTGGGTCGGAGCAGGGCGCAAGTCCTGGCAGTGGAACTGGCTTGGGCAGGGGTGTGGGTTGCAGCTGCATGTTCCGTCCATCAAAATTTGTGACCTGGGCCTTCAAAATCGTTGACTATGACCCATGTCTCCGTCAGACTGTACGCCGCGGCGCTCATCTTGGTACACCCTGTACTCGGCCGCAGTAAACCTGCAGTCACAAGGCGGCAGCGGGCATCTTGTTACACCCAGTCCATATAGTTCACTAAATGTATGGGCTGGGTGTACCAAGATGTCCGCTGCTGCATTCTGACTAGGCTTACTGAGGCCGAGTGCAGGGTGTTCCAAGATGGGCTTTTCTTGTATACACTTTTATCTTCATTGATTTTCATTTTGTCATGCCAGGCAATTATCAGTGCCGCATTTCAGTGCCATTGCCCATAAGTGTCACCTATTAGTGCAAATTGGTGCCCATCAGTCATTGCCACCTAATAGTACCAACCATCAGTGCCGCATATCAGTGCCCATCAGTTAGTGCCGCCTATAGGTTAAAAAAAGTACAGCGGAGCCTCGGATTGCGAGTAACGTGGTTAACGAGCTTTTCGCAATACAAGTGCTGTATTTTAAAAAATCGTAACTTGGTTTGTGAGTGTTGTCTCGCAATACGAGCACGATTCAGTTCAAAGCGGTGTGCAGTACCGCGTTTGGCCTGAGGTGGGCGCCGGAGCCGAGCAGAGCTAATCGTCGCAGTTCGGAAATGCACAAGGACAGCGCGGCTGACCTTGGCAAATCTCGGTAATTAAGTCAGCCTAGGTGTCCTCGGGCCTTTTCGGCCGCTTACGAGGCTCTCCGGCGTCCCCCCCCACCCCTGGCCGCATGCGGTAGTCTTTCCGAAGTCAGCCTAGGTGTCCTCGGGCCTTTTCGGACGCTTACGAGGCTCTCCAGCGTTCCCCCCCCCCTGGCCGCATGCGGTAGTCTTTCCGAGGTCAGCCTAGGTGTCCTCGGGTCTTTTCGGACGCTTACGAGGCTCTCCAGCGTCCCCCCCACCCCTGGCCGCATGCGGTAGTCTTTCCGAGGTCAGCCTAGGTGTCCTCGGGCCTTTTCGGCCGCTTACGAGGCTCTCCGGCGTCCCCCCCTCCCCTGGCCGCATGCGGTATTGCATGCCATTGAAGTCAATGCAGAACAAATTATTTTAGTTTTCATTGACTTCAATGGGGAAACTCACTTTGATATGCGAGTGTTTTGGATCTCGAGCATTCTCCTGGAACGGATTATGCTCATAGTCCAAGGTTCCACTGTATCGGTATCGGCGTGTACTCGGTCTTAAAAAAAAAAATGGGGTATCGGTGCAACCCTAGTATTTTTTTTCTAAGCACAGGCCTTGTCAGCAGCTTGTTTCTCCACTGTGTCTCTGTCTGGAGGCGGCCATCTTGGCAGAGGCAGGTGTTTGCTTCCTCATGTCAGAGCCTCCAGCAAGGAGAACAGGGAGCAGTGACATCACCAGATATCACTCCAAATCTGCTGAGGGTAGTAGTCGGAGGCAGCAGTGGCTTTGATGATCTCACGCTTCAGATATATAGCTACAAGGCTATAGAACAGGAGTGCCTAGGCACCCCCACATACCAGGAAGTTTCAATGGTCAAGTGTTCACAAAATAATGATAGCATGTAGAAATATTTCCCGAAATGAATCCTGGCGTTTATTTTCCTTGCATGTCGTCAGCCTGTCTGGAATTAGTAAATGGATAATGCTTCCGGCTTCAGATGATAGCAAGACGATACGCGTCGCATAATGGCTTCCTGCCATATCGGCGTCCTTGTGACCCCGCCCCGTGGCTCCAGAGGCTTACACTTGGATGAATAATTCGACAGGACAAGGACCCGAGTAACACTTCATTATCCAGACGTTAACTCCTTCCTGCCATCTCTCCCGGTAGCACTTTGCTGTGATTGGCTCACATTGGTCACATGATTTATAATTAATTATTATCTATTGAAGGTATATGTGTTCCCTCTTGTACAGTTTTGGGTGCACATAGCAGTAACAACGTGCACTTAAAAGGCACTGAGGTTGGGAGGTAGTGGGTGAAACCCAGCAGGTAACCTTTGCCCCCCTAAGAGTCAAAAGTAAAGTCTCGTCTTTTATTATTTAAGGCTGAGCCATGTAGTCATGACTGGTTCTCTTTAATGGTCTCATGCTGACCACAGCCTGCATTGTAAACACTCCACCTTGTATGTGTTACTCAGGCAAGTTACACAATGGAGTTCATTCCTCTTATATATGCTCTTCCATGACAGATTGGTTTTCTGAATGTGCCGATTGGCTTGGTCTTGCATGGCTTAAAAGGGCAAAGCGACACAAGATTGGTGTGTGTGTGTGTGTGTGTGTGTGTGTGTGTGTGTGTGTGTGCGCCAGGGATCGTTGCACATAATGTGAGCCCCCCTTGCTGCTACTCTTTACCTGACTCCTTGTACCTCATGCCTTCCATATCCGCCTGTGACACCCAGTGACACCAACCTATGTCTGTATTGCCCCCTTCGACTTCTATGACCCCCTGTGTGTCCAGTGACCCCTGTGTCTCCTGTGGCAACCAACAACTTCAGATTACCCTGTGCTTCTAGTGACCCCAAACTATTCTGCATCACCCAGGGTCCCCAGAGCATCCACAGAGTGACCCCAGTGACTCCTGTATCCACAGTGACCCCTGTGACTTCTGTGACTCCTGTCCCTCCGGCGACCCCTGTGACTCCTGTCCCTCCGGTGACCCCTGTGACTCCTGTCCCTCCGGCGACCCCTGTGACTCCTGTCCCTCCGATGACCCCTGTGACTCCTGTCCCTCTGATGACCCCTGTGACTCCTGTCCCTCTGATGACCGCTGTGACTCCTGTCCCTCTGATGACCCCTGTGACTCCTGTCCCTCTGATGACCCCTGTGACTCCTGTCCCTCTGATGACCCCTGTGACTCCTGTCCCTCTGATGACCCCTGTGACTCCTGTCCCTCTGATGACCCCTGTGACTCCTGTCCCTCTGATGACCCCTGTGACTCCTGTCCCTCTGATGACCCCTGTGACTCCTGTCCCTCTGATGACCCCTGTGACTCCTGTCCCTCTGATGACCCCTGTGACTCCTGTCCCTCTGATGACCCCTGTGACTCCTGTCCCTCTGATGACCCCTGTGACTCCTGTCCCTCTGATGACCCCTGTGACTTCATTGTCTCTTATGACCTGTGTGTTGCTATGTTTCTTGTGCCTAGTTGTGGCAGCTCTGTTGTTGCTGTGGTGGGGGGGTAGTTGTGGCAGCTCTATTGTTGCTGTGGTGGGAGGTAGTTGTGGCAGCTCTATTGTTACTGTGGCTGGAGGTAGTTGTGGCAGCTCTATTGTTGCTGTGGTGGGAGGTAGTTGTGGCAGCTCTATTGTTGCTGTGGTGGGAGGTAGTTGTGGCAGCTCTATTGTTGCTGTGGTGGGAGGTAGTTGTGGCAGCTCTATTGTTGCTGTGGTGGGAGGTAGTTGTGGCAGCTCTATTGTTCCTGTGGCTGGAGGTAGTTGTGGCAGCTCTATTGTTCCTGTGGCTGGAGGTAGTTGTGGCAGCTCTATTGTTGCTGTGGTGGGAGGTAGTTGTGGCAGCTCTATTGTTGCTGTGGTGGGAGGTAGTTGTGGCAGCTCTATTGTTGCTGTGGTGGGAGGTAGTTATGGCAGCTCTATTGTTGCTGTGGTGGGAGGTAGTTGTGGCAGCTCTATTGTTCCTGTGGCTGGAGGTAGTTGTGGCAGCTCTATTGTTGCTGTGGCTGTAGGTAGTTGTGGCAGCTCTATTGTTGCTGTGGCTGGAGGTAGTTGTGGCAGCTCTATTGTTGCTGGGTGGGAGGTAGTTGTTTGTGGCAGCTCTATTGTTGCTGGGTGCATATTTTTGTTGCTGGTTTATTGTTGTTGGCCGCAGGGGATCTATTTTATTGCCTTTCTTGTTATCGGTGTGAAATTCCATACACATTACTTGGTTCTGTATTCATTAAAATGGGTGGTACTGGGAGGTAGGTGGGAGTCGGAGACTAGGGGCGATTCGGGAGGGGGGAGTACCTGCCCCCCCAAGATAAAAAGCCCTGCCAACCGGAAATGCCAAAGATACGCACAATACATTGTAGCTGCTTCCTTTTCTTCTCCATTCCATGCATACATAATTGCAATGATTGGTGGAAACGATGTGTAAAAGGCCGTATCCCGCACTCATAAGATAAACATTTCCCCATCAAATTTTAAAATAACAAAAAGCCTCTGAAATATCCACTTCTACGGCCGGTGACGTTTTATTTGGAACCACAGAAACCTCGTTTCACGCTACAGCGCTTAGTCATCGAGTCACATTGGGAGAAATGCTCATAATATCCGCCAATCGCTATCCTATTACACATGTGTTATGTAATCGTGACCTTTCCTCTAACTCTTCGATGACCTAGAAAACCAATCGTACATTTGTGTTGGGGGCCTTTTAGTGTGTTGGGGCGCCATTTGTTTCATGCGTTGCTGTAACACATGTGGAAAATGGGGCAAATTTTTTTTGAATTCACTTACTATTGCTTGACTCATTGGCTGTGCTGGAAGTCTGTTCCAGGCATCAACTACTCTGTTTTTCCCACCATTCCAGATCGCCGGCTGTGACAGACCGAGCCCAGGACAGGGGCTTTTGGAGGGGACTAAAGGTCGGCCTCTTGCCCACGGACCATGGGCCCTGACTTGTTAGGGAACACTTCTCTTTAGGAGGTGTGTGCTTGGGGGTCCCTTGGCACCAACTGCGCACCAAACTGAGCATGTGCAGCCTGACTCCACCTTATCCGGAAATGTTTTGGGGGAAATGCAAGAAGGGGAGGATTTGTGCATACAGGATCAAACGGCCTTTTTACTAGGGTTGTACCGATATCAGTATCGGGACCAATACCGAGTATGAATGAATGAATGAATGAGAACTTATATAGCGCGGCACATGCGAACTGAATCGCCTCTGGGCGCTTGTTGTTCCTGTCTCCTTTGATATCAAAAGAGAAAAGTCTTGACCTTTTTCCTAAATGCTAGGTGGTTCTCCTCCAACCGAATGCTGGTTGGTAAAGCGTTCCATAGTCTGGGACCTTGGATCGCAAATCTTCTTTCTCCTTTGGACTTGAAGTTGGCTTTCGGAACCTGGAGCAGGTTCTGATTCGTGGATCGCAAAACGCGATTTGGATTATGCGCTTTTATTAATTCGCATAAGTAAAGGGGGGCATTCTCATGGACACATCTATGCGTAAGACAGAGGGCTTTAAAAGCGATTCTGTCTTTAACTGGCAGCCAATGAAGGGCTCTCAGTGAAGGTGAGATGGATTCCCAGGGTTTTTTCCCAGTCACAAGTCTGGCGGCCGTATTCTGAACGACTTGCAGACGAGCGATTTGGTATTTGGGTAGGCCGAGGTAAAGGGCATTTGCATAATCCAACCTGGAGTTTACAATAGCTCCCACCACGACCGCTAGATCTTCTTTAGGGATGAACGGAGTGAGTCTGCGTAGTAGGCGCAGTAGATGGTGAGATCCGCTGACCACTGACCCTATTTGTGCGTCCATTGTCATAAAGGAGTCAAAAATGACCCCTAGGCTTTTGACTTTGGCGCTAGGGGTGATGAGCTTGCCCAAAATAGGCGGGGGGGTCCACGCTGTTGAGGGTTGATTCCTTCGCTTGGCGTGAAACAGAAGAAGTTCTGTTTTCGCTCCATTGAGTTTAAGATAACTCTTTGTCATCCAGTCCTCTATCAAAGAGAGACATGTCTCTAGATTGAGGTGGTGATCCTGTCTATTGCAGATGCGGAAATACAGTTGCGTGTCATCTGCATAAGAGTGATAAAGCAGATTTTGGCTGCTGATAATCTCAAAAAGAGGACGAAGATAGATGTTAAACAGCACTGGTGACAGAGGCGATCCTTGAGGGACTCCGCATGTTACTGTGCGTTTTTCAGACGTAAAAGGTCCAAGCTTCACTGTTTGCGATCGGTTTTCCAAAAAAGAGGAGAACCAAGATAAATCGCCTTCTGCGACCCTGGCTACTTCAGAAAGCCGAGTCAGTAACAGATTGTGGTCTACAGTGTCAAAAGCTGCACTTAGGTCCAACAGAACCAGGAGACAAGATTCTCCTTCGTCTGCGGCCTTGAGAACATCGTCCCATACTTTCAGTAATGCTGTTTCCGTCCCATGTCCGGGACGGAAGCCTGATTGCAATGGGTCAAGTAGGTTGTAGGTATCTAGATGCTGTTGCAGCTGTTGTACCACTACTTTTTCCATTATCTTAGAGAATACGTTGAGGCTTGTTATGGGACGGCGGTGGAGTGGGTCCTTGGGGTCCAGGGAGGGTTTCTTCAGGATGGGTTGGATTACACCCTCTTTCAACTGTGAGGGCACTATGCCTTCCAAGAAAGACTGGTTGATAAGCTGCGTGATGGGAGGAGCCAGGATGTCGGCGCATTCCTTCAGCAGTTTTGTGGGGATAATGTCATTTGGCGCTGCGCCATTGCGCAGAGTACAAATGACATTCTTAGTGGACTCGATGGAGATGGGTTCCAGGGTGAACTTACCTGATATCGGAGAATTACTATGGGTGCTGTGTGAGAGGCTACAGGGGGGGCTGAGGGGAGAAGAGTTTTGCTGAATGCTTTCACGGATTGCCTCGATTTTATTAACGAAATAATCCGATAGCTCATTGCAAAATTCTTGTGTGTCCGAACTGGGGGCTTCAATGCATCCTGGTTTCATGGTCTGGGTGACCATCTTGAAGAGTTCGCGGGGGCGGTTTTGGGCACCGTTGATAGCCTCCGAGAAATAATTCTTCTTGGCTTGGAAAATTCCTTTGTGGTATTTTCTTGTTGTCGCCTTGTAGATGGATAGGTTTAGCTCAGAAGAACATCTTTTCCAGGCAGATTCTGCCCTTCTGCGTTCTTGCTTCAGTAACGACAGCTGGTTGTTAAACCAGCTGCGGTTGTTTTTTCCGAATGCGGGTTATTCGTTTCGGCGCTACCAAGTCGGCTGACTGTAGCATGGCCGAGTTTATGGCTTTCAATGTTTCAACGGCCGTTTGATGCGGCTGGGTTGTTTCTATTTTTTTCCTTAAAGTCGTTTTGAAGAGTTCCGAGTGGAGCTTCTTCTGACATCTAGTCCAGTGTGTTGCCACTGGATTCGATGTTTTTGTTGCAGGGGGGATGGTGGAAATACTGAATATAATTGCCTGGTGGTCTGTCCATGGCAATTTTTCATTTTCCCTAATTTTTATTTCCAGAGCTTGTCTGAAAATAAGATCAAGTGTGTGACCTGAAGCATGTGTAGGCCCACATACTAGTTGCTGCAATCCTAATCCTTCCAGGTGGTCGATACAGGCGTCGGCAATGGGGTCTTGTGAGGAATTGGCCCAGAGATTGAAATCCCCTAACAGCAACAGGTGTTTGCTGTTGAGGGTATAAGTGGAGAAGAAATCCGTCCATGATGAGAGCAGCTGCGATTTTGGGCCGGGTGGCCTATAGCAGAGCAGAATGTGGACGGTCTCCTTTGAACTTGCTTGCAGTTGCAGAGTAAGGGTTTCCATGAATGGAAGAGGGTTTTGGCGGACTGGTTTGGTGATCGTAAGATGAGTCTTGTGGATCACCGCCAGGCCGCCTCCTCTTTGCCCTATTCTGTTTTTCCGTTATGATACGGTAATTTTCTGGCACCAATTCTCCTAAAATGGTGTTACAGTCGGCTGTGAGCCAGCTCTCTGTAATAAAAAGACAGTCTAGATCCTTTTGTTGAATGAAGTCGCGGATTTCTAGTCGGTGTTTTACTGCCGATCTAGTATTGATCAGAGCACATGATATGTGCTTGACCTGGGGTAAATGTCTGAAATGTCTAACCGTCGATCTATGATTGGTTCTCCCTAGTCGCTCAGTTCTTAGGGCCTTTCTGGTGATGGCTGGCAGTATTGCGGCGCATTGCCTCAAACTCCAAATGGTCTCGGCAGAATATTGCCTACATGCCATGTTCGCCAATACACCAGGGGGGGGGTGGGGGGATTTTAGGGCAGTGGGGAGAGGAATTGGCTAAACTCCTCTCTCCTGGCTTGGTCCAGAGGAAGGCAAAAAACCCTGGCGGCGCTCGGCCAATATGCTCCGGCAGGGAAAAAATTCCTTCCTGACCCCTGTAAGAGGCGATCGGGTAACCCCTGGATCAAGTTGTAGTGGTGATTAAGATTTGGGGCTGGGTGCAGCAAAAATGGCCTGCCGATCGGTAGCAGGATCCAGACTGGTAAAGCTTCCAGATTGGGTGGATCGGTGCTACTATTTGGGGCCAGGATTACTAGACCGGGGTGTGAGGTAACTTTCCTGGGGGTATGGGGTGGGGTTCAAGTCCGTTTTCGGACTTTGGTGGCGGTTGGAGGGGGTGAGAAGCGGCGCGCCACTAGGCCGCGGGTGAAGCCGCGGCCTTTCCTAAATTGCGGTTGCCGCGATTGCTTCCAGGCCGGCGCGGATGTATCGAAAAACGCCGGCCTGGAAGCCAGAAATGCCAGAAATGGCTGAAAATTGCCAAGGATTGCAGGGCAGGTGGCGGATGGGTAGTGAGGGGGTATAGGAGGGGAGATGTGGATAGGGAGATAGCAGGGGCTTTTAAGTGGCAGCAGCTGCTGTCCTCAAAAGGACGGCCGTCTGCAGCCTCAGTGAAAGGCTTACCTGCTGGAGAAGGGTGACGGAGGGAAGCCAGGGGGGTCAGGTGAAGCAGGGGGAAGCCAAGCGGTGGATTGCAGGAGGAATGGAGGGATAGTGCAGGCTTGCCTAGCAGTGTCTGTCACCGTCTGCCTGTCTGGTTTCTGGCAGGTGGGGGCTCCAGAGGGAGAGAGAAACCAGGGGATCCAGGGGCGGCTCGAGGTCGGAGCGGATCTGACAGTGGAGGCTGATGCTGGGGGAGGAAAACCCTGCCTATCTGGCTCCAGGAGCCGTACGTCCTACTCTTAGGACGCACGCCGATTACTACTGGAGTCAGTTCAAGCCCTGGGGAGGAGTCACTCTTTCAGACTCAATCCTGGAGAGCAGGAGAATAGGTGTGTTCTGAGATGGTGGTTCAACAACCCTTGATTGCAGGACGATGGATCTTTGTGTTGTCCCAGTGTTGTACTTGTACTCCCGCAAATACCCCCGATGCCTAATAGCTGTAGTGAATAGCTGTAGTGTTCCCGCTGCGTATAGACACTCCCCCTTGCTCGGGATTGGATGGGTGATCGTGATCTGTCCAATCCCGAGCAAGGGGGAGTGTCTATACGCGCGGGCAAAACCGCTATTCAAATGAATGCTGTGATGTTCTCCGTGCGGCGGCTTGGTATGGGGGGCATGGCTGGAGGGGCATGGCTGGAGGGGCATGGCTGGAGGGACATGGCTGCATATGTGGGGGACGTTGCTGGAGGGACGTGGCTGGAGGGACGTGGCTGGAGGGACGTGGCTGGAGGGACGTGGCTGGAGGGACGTGGCTGCAGGGACGTGGCTGCAGGGACATGGCTGCATATGTGGGGGACGTTGCTGGAGGGACGTTGCTGGAGGGACGTTGCTGGAGGGACGTTGCTGGAGGGACATGGCTGCTTATGTGGAGGACATGGCTGGAGGGACATGGCTGCATATGTGGGGGATATGGCTGGAGGGACATGGCTGCATATGTGGGGGATATGGCTGGAGGGACATGGCTGCATATGTGGGGGATATGGCTGGAGGGACATGGCTGCATATGTGGGGGACATTGCTGGAGGGACATGGCTGCATATGTGGGGGACATTGCTGGAGGGACATGGCTGCATATGTGGGGGACATGGCTGGAGGGACATGGCTGCATATGTGGGGGACATGGCTGGAGGGACATGGCTGCATATGTGGGGGACATGGCTGGAGGGACATGGCTGCATATGTGGGGGGACATGGCTGCAATATGTGGGGGGACATGGCTGCAATATGTGGGGGGACATGGCTGCAATATGTGGGGGGACATGGCTGCATTTGGGGACACATTTAAAAAAAGTATCGGTACTTGTACTCCTAAAAAAGTGGTATGGGGACAACCCTACTTTTTACACAATGCAGAGGATTAATCTTGTGGCCGGGTTCACGCTGGTCCGACAAACGTTCCGACATTGGGAGCTCATGTCGCAAGACCTTTGAAAATCAATGTTGGGTATGTAAACTTATGAGCACAACTGAATATATGACCTAGTGTGGCATAGAATACAACAATAAACAATAGTAATCTTTATTATTGCCTTTCTTACATTCATGTGCACTAACTATAGATTCTGCATAATGAAAATATTGTGCCAGGATAAAACTGATGACATCATTGGATAATCAGGATGACATCATAGTGTTTGCAGGCTATTTTCTCCCGGGCAGGTGCCGTGTTTTTAGTTTCCATGTCTTTCTATAAAATACGAGATTACGTCTGCAGATTGTTCTGATGATCGGCATGAAAACCCAAATGAAGTAGGAAATGCGTTTTCATGTTCTGCGTCTCTGCGCTGACCGGCGAGCAGCTGACGTCTCTATTGAACTATTTTTATCCCGTTTTGTGTTGCGGATTCCTATTATCGGAAATGTCAGCGCGAGGCGAGATTGACGCGTGTAAAGGTCAAAAAAATAATTTCAGCCGGCGCGCTGGACGTTGTGTGACTGACACCGAGAGAAAGATTCCGAGATTAGCCTATTGTAGGAAATGAGGGGAAGATTAGAGGATCGCTCCGTCCGCCCGTCCGTCCGTATTATAGAGAATGTGGAGTACATACCATTCACTACAGACTATCCTCACTGAGAATACAGCCTATCCATTCACTACAGACTATCCTCACTGAGAATACAGCCTATCCATTCACTACAGACTATCCTCACTGAGCCTATCCATTCACTACAGACTATCCTCACTGAGCCTATCCATTCACTACAGACTATCCTCACCAAGAATACAGCTTATCCATTCACTACAGACTATCCTCACCAAGAATACAGCCTATCCATTCACTACAGACTATCCTCACCGAGAATACAGCCTATCCATTCACTACAGACTATCCTCACCGAGAATACAGCCTATCCATTCACTACAGACTATCCTCACCGAGAATACAGCCTACCCATTCACTACAGACCATCGGCGGGACGAGTGCCGACAGACACACGGGAGAAACTCCTGTTTTCTTGGCTGCCTCTTTAATTGAAAGTCCCACCTCCTATGATGGACAGAACAGATGTCCAATGGCAGCGCAGGAGAACTTTAAAAAGGAAGTTTCAGGAAAAAATCTTACTTTTTAAATAAAGGGTCAGTGCCCATCAATGCAGCTTCACAAGTGCCATGAATGCAGCACCCACTCCATTGCCATGAATGCAGCACCCACCATATTGCCATGAATGCAGCACCCACTCCATTGCCATGAATGCAGCACCCACTCCATTGCCATGAATGCAGCACCCACTCCATTGCCATGAATGCAGCACCCACTCCATTGCCATGAATGCAGCACCCACCATATTGCCATGAATGCAGCACCCACCATATTGCCATGAATGCAGCACCCACTCCATTGCCATGAATGCAGCACTATCACTCCATTGCCATGAATGCAGCACCCACTCCATTGCCATGAATGCAGCACCCACCATATTGCCATGAATGCAGCACCCACCATATTGCCATGAATGCAGCACACACCATATTGCCATGAATGCAGCACACACTCCATTGCCATGAATGCAGCACCCACTCCATTGCCATGAATGCAGCACCCACTCCATTGCCATGAATGCAGCACCCACTCCATTGCCATGAATGCAGCACCCACTCCATTGCCATGAATGCAGCACCCACTCCATTGCCATGAATGCAGCACCCACCATATTGCCATGAATGCAGCACCCACCATATTGCCATGAATGCAGCACCCACCATATTGCCATGAATGCAGCACCCACTCCATTGCCATGAATGCAGCACCCACTCCATTGCCATGAATGCAGCACCCACTCCATTGCCATGAATGCAGCACCCATTCCATTGCCATGAATGCAGCACCCACTCCATTGCCTTGAATGCAGCACCCACTCCATTGCCTTGAATGCAGCACCCACTCCATTGCCTTGAATGCAGCACCCACTCCATTGCCTTGAATGCAGCACCCACTCCATTGCCTTGAATGCAGCACCCACTCTATTGCCTTGAATGCAGCACCCACTCCATTGCCATGAATGCAGCACCCACCATATTGCCATGAATGCAGCACCCACTCCATTGCCATGAATGCAGCACCCACTCCATTGCCATGAATGCAGCACCCACTCCATTGCCATGAATGCAGTACCCACCATATTGCCATGAATGCAGCACCCACTCCATTGCCATGAATGCAGCACCCACTCCATTGCCATGAATGCAGCACCCACATTAACATGAATGCAGACTTACCATTGTCGTCAGTGCAGCCTGATTCATGTCCATCTGCAGCCTTGAGGAGACGGGGGGGGGGGGCGGGGACAAGTGCCGACAGAGAAACTTCTGTTTTCCCGGCTGCCTCTTTAATTGAAAGTCCCGCCTCTTATGATGGACAGAACAGTTGTCCAATGGCAGCGCAGGAGACAGGACTTCCTTTTACACAGGACACCGTGTAAACAGGAAATACTTTTGTATCCTGTACGGCACTCATCCCGGCGCTCAGGGATTCGTTGGGGGCCACAAAATATATATATGTCAAAATTACCAGGCGGGCCGTCCGAAACCAGAACAAGGGCCGCTATTGGCCCGCGGGCCGGACTTTGGACATGCCTGGCAAAAGTGCATTGCAGCTTAAAAATACTTTTTTATGGCTTCAGGCAGTGCAGACAACCAAGTATGAGGTGTAGATGTGTTCCTGGTTCTGAGTCTTTGACTAGATGCAGACAGGCCAATGTATACAAAGCACGGTTTGCCCTGGCTCAGGCTTGTGATGGCAGCACTAAGAACCGAGGGGAAGACCAGGGCAGAGCTAAGAGGTGATCAGGGGGTCCCTGAGTATATTGAAGGTACTGATGTGTCTTAAAATGTGGTTGTCCTTTATGTGGATGGTATGTGGTTGTCCAAGCCTTCGGGGGACACCTGAACCACACAGCAGTTTCTGGTAAATCCCTCGGCATGGTGTATTGGAGCACCAGGGAGGGGGGCAGCCTTCTTCCATATCTCTAGATTGGTGTGCAGCACATGGAAGGGTTAATCTGTCGGAAATACACGGCACAGCCGAGCGAAGGTGTCGCCGTTGTTTATATCCCACATTTATTAGCTGCAAGCCAAGGACATACACCTACCCGGTAATCGCCGACGGGCATGGCGCACCTTGTTTTCCTTCTGCCTCGGCCATTTTTCACAGCCTGGCAGGAGACGGGATCATCAGACATGAATTATGTGGTATGTGGTGGCACTATTTATGGTCCTGATAATCAGACGTGAATTATGTGGTATGTGGTGGCACTGTCCATGGTCCTGATCATCAGACATGAATTATGAATTATGTGGTATGTGGTGGCACAGTCCATGGTCCTGATCATCAGACATGAATTATGTGGTGGCACTGTCCATGGTCCTGATCATCAGACCTGAATTATGTGGTGGCACAGTCCATGGTCCTGATCATCAGACCTGAATTATGTGGTGGCACGGTCCATGGTCCTTATCAGACATGAATTATGTGGTGGCACAGTGGTCCTGATCATCAGACATGAATTATGTGGTGGCACAGTCCATGGTCCTGATCATCAGACATGAATTATGTGGTGGCACAGTCCATGGTCCTGATCATCAGACTGAATTATGTGGCACAGTCCATGGTCCTGATATCAGACATGAATTATGTGGTGGCACAGTCCATGGTCCTGATCATCAGACATGAATTATGTGGTGGCACAGTCCATGGTCCTGATCATCAGACATGAATTATGTGGTGGCACAGTCCATGGTCCTGATCATCAGACATGAATTATGTGGTGGCACAGTCCATGGTCCTGATCATCAGACATGAATTATGTGGTGGCACAGTCCATGGTCCTGATCATCAGACATGAATTATGTGGTGGCACGGTCCATGGTCCTGATCATCGGACATGAATTATGTGGTGGCACTGTCCATGGTCCTGATCATCAGACATGAATTATGTGGTGGCACTGTCCATGGTCCTGATCATCAGACCTGAATTATGTGGTGGCACGGTCCATGGTCCTTATCAGACATGAATTATGTGGTGGCACAGTCCATGGTCCTGATCATCAGACATGAATTATGTGGTGGCACAGTCCATGGTCCTGATCATCAGACATGAATTATGTGGTGGCACAGTCCATGGTCCTGATCATCAGACATGAATTATGTGGTGGCACAGTCCATGGTCCTTATCAGACATGAATTATGTGGTGGCACTGTCCATGGTCCTGATCATCAGACCTGAATTATGTGGTGGCACTGTCCATGGTCCTGATCATCAGACCTGAATTATGTGGTGGCACGGTCCATGGTCCTTATCAGACATGAATTATGTGGTGGCACAGTCCATGGTCCTGATCATCAGACATGAATTATGTGGTGGCACTGTCCATGGTCCTGATCATCAGACCTGAATTATGTGGTGGCACAGTCCATGGTCCTTATCAGACATGAATTATGTGGTGGCACAGTCCATGGTCCTTATCAGACATGAATTATGTGGTGGCACAGTCCATGGTCCTGATCATCAGACATGAATTATGTGGTGGCACTGTCCATGGTCCTGATCATCAGACCTGAATTATGTGGTGGCACAGTCCATGGTCCTTATCAGACATGAATTATGTGGTGGCACAGTCCATGGTCCTGATCATCAGACATGAATTATGTGGTATGTGGTGGCTCCGGTCCATGGTCCTGATCATCAGACATGAATTATGTGGTGGCACGGTCCATGGTCCTGATCATCAGACATGAATTATGTGGTGGCACGGTCCATGGTCCTGATCATCGGACATGAATTATCTGGTGGCACAGTCCATGGTCCTTATCATCAGACATGAATTATGTGGTGGCACAGTCCATGGTCCTGATCATCAGACATGAATTATGTGGTGGCACGGTCCATGGTCCTGATCATCGGACATGAATTATGTGGTGGCACATGGTCCATGGTCCTGATCATCAGACATGAATTATGTGGTATGTGGTGGCTCCGGTCCATGGTCCTGATCATCAGACATGAATTATGTGGTGGCACAGTCCATGGTCCTGATCATCAGACATGAATTATCTGGTGGCACAGTCCATGGTCCTTATCATCAGACATGAATTATGTGGTGGCACAGTCCATGGTCCTGATCATCAGACATGAATTATGTGGTGGCACGGTCCATGGTCCTGATCATCGGACATGAATTATCTGGTGGCACAGTCCATGGTCCTGATCATCAGACATGAATTATGTGGTATGTGGTGGCTCCGGTCCATGGTCCTGATCATCAGACATGAATTATGTGGTGGCACAGTCCATGGTCCTGATCATCAGACATGAATTATGTGGTGGCACGGTCCATGGTCCTGATCATCAGACATGAATTATGTGGTATGTGGTGGCTCCGGTCCATGGTCCTGATCATCAGACATGAATTATGTGGTGGCACAGTCCATGGTCCTGATCATCAGACATGAATTATGTGGTGGCACGGTCCATGGTCCTGATCATCGGACATGAATTATCTGGTGGCACAGTCCATGGTCCTTATCATCAGACATGAATTATGTGGTGGCACAGTCCATGGTCCTGATCATCAGACATGAATTATGTGGTGGCACGGTCCATGGTCCTGATCATCGGACATGAATTATCTGGTGGCACAGTCCATGGTCCTGATCATCAGACATGAATTATGTGGTATGTGGTGGCTCCGGTCCATGGTCCTGATCATCAGACATGAATTATGTGGTGGCACAGTCCATGGTCCTGATCATCAGACATGAATTATGTGGTGGCACGGTCCATGGTCCTGATCATCGGACATGAATTATCTGGTGGCACAGTCCATGGTCCTTATCATCAGACATGAATTATCTGGTGGCACAGTCCATGGTCCTGATCATCAGACATGAATTATCTGGTGGCACAGTCCATGGTCCTGATCATCAGACATGAATTATGTGGTGGCACGGTCCATGGTCCTGATCATCGGACATGAATTATCTGGTGGCACAGTCCATGGTCCTTATCATCAGACATGAATTGTGTGGTATGTGGTGGCACTGTCCATGGTCATTTGGACATGCCTGGCATAAGTTGCATGGCAGCTTAAAAATACTTTTTTATGGCTTCAGGCAGTGCAGACAACCAAGTATGAGGTGTAGATGTGTTCCTGGTTCTGAGTCTTTGACTAGATGCAGACAGGCCAATGTATACAAAGCACGGTTTGCCCTGGCTCAGGCTTGTGATGGCAGCACTAAGAACCGAGGGGAAGACCAGGGCAGAGCTAAGAGGTGATCAGGGGGTCCCTGAGTATATTGAAGGTACTGATGTGTCTTAAAATGTGGTTGTCCTTTATGTGGATGGTATGTGGTTGTCCAAGCCTTCGGGGGACACATGAACCACACAGCAGTTTCTGGCAAATCCCTCGGCATGGTGTATTGGAGCACCAGGGAGGGGGGCAGCCTTCTTCCATATCTCTAGATTGGTGTGCAGCACATGGAAGGGTTAATCTGTCGGAAATACACGGCACAGCCGAGCGAAGGTGTCGCCGTTGTTTATATCCCGCAGACTGCGCCATTTATTAGCTGCAAGCCAAGGACATGCACCTCCCCGGGTAATCGCCGACGGGCATGGCGCACCTTGTTTTCCTTCTGCCTCGGCCATTTTTCACAGCCTGGCAGGAGACGGGATTATGGATGCTGAGGATCGCGGATGTCATGTTTGCGTCTTCGGTGTATTTACAGGCTGTATGGGGATGGGGGTGGCACAATCGCCTCTTTTGTTAACCATTCGGTAAATAATATCTGTGAACAGAAATTCTCATATTCATGTGTTCCGAGCAGCTGGCCCCCCCGCATTCCCAAAACGCGAAGAGACGAATTTACTGAAACCGGAGAGTGCAAAAATCTGGTTCAGCTGTGCGCGGCGGCCAATCGGCTTTTAACTTAACCACTTCATCCCCGGGCCATTTGGCTGCCCAAAGACCTGAGCACTTTTTGCGATTCGGCACTGCGTCACTTAAAGGGGTTGTAAAGGTAAAAGTTTTTTTACCTTAATGCATCCTATGTATTAAGGTAAAAAAACATCTGGCAGCACCGCCCCCCCCCCCCCCCCCAGCCCCCGTTTTACTTACCTGACCGTTCGAAATTCCCGGGCGCGTCCACGTCATCCTCTTCGGTTCCCAGCCTGGCCGTTGATTGGCTAGGCTGGGCGGATTGATAGCAGCGCAGCCATTGGCTGGCGCTGCTGTCAATCACAGCGGATGACACGGCACGCCGGGGGGCGGGGCCGAGTGATAAAGTCGGCGGCTATGGCCGCCACTGTATCACGGGAGCGCGCTCGCAAAAGCTTTCCACCGTGCAAGCTCGCTCGCATGATGGTAGAAAGCTTTTGCGGGGAGGAGCCGAGACAGCCGCCGAGGGACCCCAGAAGACAGGATTCAGGGACACTCTGTGCAAAACGAGCTGCACAGTGGAGGTAAGTATCACATGTTTGTTATTTATTTGACAAAAAAAACATGTTATATAATGCAGCTCGTTTTGCACAGTGTGTCGAATCCTGCTGTTACTATTTGTAAAGGACAAAGTGGAAGCCACGTCGCATGCGACGTGGCTTCCAAACAAAATTTACGTCCTTTTTTTTTTTTTTTTTTTTCACAAATAGAACTTTCTTTTTGTGGTATTTTATCACCGTTTTTTTTTTTTTTTGTGCTCTAAACAAAAATAGAGCGACAATTTAAAAAAAAATTTTTTTTGCTATAATAAACATCCCCCCAAAAAATATCATTTTTTTTTTCCTCAGTTTAGGCCGATACGTATTCTTGTACATTATATTGGTAAAAAAAAAAATCACAATAAGCGTTTGTTAATTGGTTTGCGCAAAAGTTATAGCATCTACAACATAGGGGGTAGTTTTATGGCATTTTTGTTATTATTTTTTTACTTGTAATGGCAGCGATCAGCGATTTTTATCTAGACTGCGACATTATGGCGGACACATCAGACACTTTTGATGCTATTTTGCGATCATTGTCATTTATACAGCGATCCATGCTATAAAAAATGCATTGATTACTGTATAAATGTGACCGGCAGGGAAGGGGTTAACACTAGCGGGTGATCAAAGGGTTAAATATGTTCCCTAGGGAGCGATTCTAACTGGGGGGAGGGGACTCACAAGGGGAAGAGACCGATCAGTGTTCCTCTGTACAAGGGACACACCATCGGTCTCCTCTCACCCGACAGGACGTGGATCTGTGTGTTTACACACACAGATCCACGGTCCTGCTCCGTTACTCGGCAATCGCAGGTGCCCGGCGGACATCGCGGCCCGCCGGGCAGGTCCATCGGGTTCCCAGTGACACAGCGAGGGAGCACGCACGCATGCCCCCTAGTGGCTCGGGATGTCGTATGACGCCCGCTCAGAACGAGAGCTCCACCGTCCAGCAGTCGTATGACAACAGGGGGTGGACAAGCGGTTACATGGTACCATGGTTCTGGGAAATTGTCTCTCGAATGGTGTTACCTTGCAGGTGCGCTCCCGTGTGATGCACTCGGCGGCCATAGCCGCCGAGTGTATGACTCGGGGGGGGGGGGGGGGACGCGCACCACATCATTGATTTAATTGACCGCAGTGGGAGCCAATGCCTGCACTGCTAACAATCTAACCAATGAAGAGCCGACAAGCCGTTTGGAAAGTGACGCGGGATCGCGCCCACGGAAGTTCAGGGCTCAGGTAAGTAAAACGGGGGCTCAGGGGGGCCAGAGAGTGCAAGGATTTTTTCACCTTAATGCATAGGATGCATTAAGGTGAAGAAACAGAGGTTTAAAACCCTTTTCCTTTGGCTGTGCCTTTGCTGGTGGCTTAGCTCAGTCTCTGCTTCCTGAATTGCCTCCCACTGCTGTGGAGGTCGCGCTGTGAATTGCCTCCCACTGCTGTGGAGGTCGCGCTCTGCCCACTGGCTGGGAACTGATGTATTTTCCGTGGCCTATAGACCGTGAAAATGCAGGGCCCAGTCCCCCCTGCTTGCCTGATAGGGCCCGGTATGTGACACATAACTAATTTAAATGCATTTTTCCTAAAAATATAGCTTTAATAAATGGTCGTGCTACAGAAAAATTGCAACTACGATATTTTTTATTTTATGTGTTCTACCGTTTTTAAAAATATAGACATTTTAGGAGTTTCAAGCTTGTTTTCATGTAAAAATAAATTTAGCGTTTTAGCATATATGCAAAGAAAAACGAGTGAAAAAAAAAGGCTCTGGTAGTGAATGGGTTAAACGGTACTGGAAGAAGGTGGTACAATTCTGAAGACAATGCATTTGCTGTTTCTCCGAAATTCTTTAGATTTCTTATTTATTTTTCACATTACACAGCTGGATAGGTTGATCTTCATGGGTTACTGACCTTCTCAGATCCCAAATGACAGGACACAGCTGGTGACACGTCCTTATCCCCGTCTCCGGAGGAGATCCTCCATTCGTTTCTCTACTGTCCTTCAATACATTGATTTTTTTTCAAAGCTGCGTTATTCTTATTCCATGTGCTGGACCATTTCACCTTTCTTTTCTTCTGTGTGCTGGTATGTGGTGGCACTGTCCATGTTCCTGAGCATCAGACATGATTATGTGGTATGTGGTGGAACTGACCATGGTCCTGATCATCAGACATGATGTATGTGGTGGCACTGTCCATGTTCCTGATCATTAGACATGATCTATGTGGTATGTGGTAGCACTGTCCATGGTCCTGATCATCAGACATGATGTATGTGGTGGCACTGTCCATGGTCCTGATCATTAGACATGAATTATGTGGTATGTGGTGGCACTGTCCATGGTCCTGATCATCAGACATGATGTATGTGGTGGCACTGTCCATGGTCCTGATCACCAGACATGATCTATGTGGTATGTGGTGACACTGTCCATGGTCCTGATCATCAGACATGATCTATGTGGTGGCACTGTCCATGGTCCTGATCATCAGACATGATGCATGTGGTGGCACTGTCCATGGTCCTGATCATTAGACATGATCTATGTGGTATGTAGTGGCACTGCCCATGGTTCTGATCATCAAACATGAATTATGTGGTGGCACTGTCAATGGTCCTGATCATCAGACATGAATTATGTGCTATGTGGTGGCACGGTCCATGGTCCTGATCATCAGACATGATCTATGTGGTGGCCACTGTCCATGGTCCTGATCATTAGACATGATCTATGTGCTATGTGGTGGCACTGGCCACGGTCCTGATCATCAGACATGAATTATGTGGTGGCACTGTCAATGGTCCTGATTATCAGACATGAATTATGTGCTATGTGGTGGCACGGTCCATGGTCCTGATCATCAGACATGATCTATGTGGTATGTGGTGGCCACTGTCCATGGTCCTGATCATCAGACATGAATTATGTGCTATGTGGTGGCACTGTCCATGGTCCTGATCATCAGACATGAATTATGTGGTATGTGGTGGCCACTGCCCATGGTCCTGATCATCAGACATGAATTATGTGGTGGCGCGGTCCATGGTCCTGATCATCAAACATGAATTATGTGATATGTGGTGGCCACTGTCCATGGTCCTGATCATCAGATGTATAAATCTGATGTGTGGTAGTGTTCTGTCAATATCTCCAACCCATCAGAAACTCCAACCACGTCACTTCTGGTTTATTTAAAACCTTAGTAATCTGAGATTTTGACAAATGGGTGGTTGGACACAACACCGACAACCGAATAGAGTCCAGTACAGGAAGACTGAGCTGTTTTGACAGCACAGCGGCTAACGAGGACAAAGTTGGCGCTGCCTCGGAGGCGGACATTTTGTTGGCTAGTATCAGAGCGGAGTAAGAATCTCCGCTCATAATATCCTGCACCGGACTCTATTCGGTTGCCAGCGTTGTCTCCAACCACCAATTCGTCAAAAACTCCAATTACTGCCGGTTGGAGTTTTTTATGGGTTGGAGAACATGACAGAACAGTGGCACTGTCCATGGTCTTGATCTTCAGACATGAATGTATATATCTGATGTGGTGGCACTGTCCATGGTCCTGATCTTCAGACATGAATGTAGATATCTGATGTGGTGGCACTGTCCATGGTCCTGATCTTCAGACATGAATGTATATATCTGATGTGGTGGCACTGTCCATGGTCCTGATCTTCAGACATGAATGTATATATCTGATGTGGTGGCACTGTCCGTGGTCCTGATCTTCACACAAAAATGTCTATAAACTATATTGCCAAAAGTATTGGGACGCCTGCCTTTACATGCACATGAACTTTAATGGAGTCTTAGTCTGTAGGGTTCAATATTGAGTTGGCCCGCCCTTTGCAGCATTATCAGCTTCGTCTCTTCTGTGAAGTCTGTCCACAAGGTTTAGGAGGGTGTCTGTGGGAATGTTTGACCAATCTTACAGAAATGCATTTGTGACATCAGGCACTGATGTTGGCCGAGAAGGCCTGTCTCGCAGTCTCTGCTGTAGTTCATCCCAAAGGTGTTGTAACGGGTTGAGGTCCGGATTCTGTGCAGGCCAGTCAAGTTCCTCCACCCAAAACTCGCTCATCCATGTCTTTATGGACATTGCTTTGTGCACTGGTGCGCAGTCATGTTGGAACAGGATGGGGTCGTCCCCAAACGGTTCCCACAAAGTAGGTCGCAAAATATCTCATTATGCTGACACCTTAAGAGTTCCCTTGACCGGAACTAAGGGGCCAAGCCCAACAACTGAAAAACAACCCCCACACCATTATCCCTCCTCAACCAAATGATTTGGACCAGTGCACAAAGCAAGGTCCATAAAGACATGGATGAGTCCTGGCCTCAACCAAATAGAACACCTTTGGGGTGAGAATGAGAACGGAGATTGCGAGCCAGGCCTTCTCACCAACATCAGTGTCTGACCTCACAAATGCTCTTCTGGAAGAATGGTCAAACATCCCCATAGACACCCTCCTAAACCTTGTGGACGGCCTTCCCAGAGAAGTTGATGCTGTTATAGCTGCAAAGGGCGGGACCAACTCAAAATTGAACCCTACGGACTAAGACTGGGTTGCCATTAACATTAAAGGGTGTGTAAAGGGTAGTGGAATATTTAAAGTTTCTCCTTTTTATAAGCAAATAATTCCATGTACTAATAATCACCCTTTCAGACTTTTGGTATAATGCATCTTAACAAACCCGTAAGTAAACAGACGTGACCACCATTCTTGCATCCTTAGTTCCCCAGCTCGACCAACTGACCTGATCCTGGGAGAAATCTTTATTTATATAACAATAGAGCTTGGTGGCTTCACAAATCGGCCAGTCAAGCACAGGCAAGCAGGAGGGGTTATACAACAACCAATGAACAATGACTAGGGGAGACTTATGGGCGTGTTTGGGCGGGACAGTGTGTATGATTTCCCTCCCCCTGTACCTGTAAGCCATCATCTTTAATTAGACAAAGGAAGCATGGCTGGTCTTGAGATCATGGACACTCTCCCCGACCATAACCATTCAATGACTCTCGTTTTCACCGTTGGCGTAAATCCTTACTCTACGTTGTTTAGAGGACAATGCATACCTGGATTATACTACTGTTCCTGTGGATGGAAGATTATCTATTATCTACAGGGGCGCGCCATTACCTCCCCCATGTGTTGATCAGGCACACAGGGGTGACAAGAGCATACACCCCCTCATAACTGATAACATGTCTTCCGAGTGAACACGCCCCCCCCCCCCAGACGAATGTTCTGTGCATTGCACAGGGGCCCTTCCCTGGTGGAGATATCCCCATTCTGCAAACACCTCTCTGCAAACCTCAGAAAGCTTTCCACAACCAGACGGGACTCAACCAGGGTCAGTCTGTCCCAGTCCCCTCTTTAACACCGGGAGACACTATGACAATACATATTGAATACTTCTTCGTAAAATTTCCACAACAAAAGGCAAGTGTCCCAGTAGTTTTGGTAATATAGTGTATCTGATATGTAGTGGCACTGTCCGGGGTCCTGATCATCAGACATGAATGTATATATTGGTATGTGGTGGTGCTCTCCATGGTCCTGACTATTAGACATGAATGTACAGTACCACAGTATATAGCTGAATGGGGTTCATGAATAAGCACTGACCAAGTGTGAAACGCGTCGGCTGTATATGATTGATTCTTGCTGTGTATTTGCGGTGTTTGCTTATGTTTCTTCAATAAAGAGTTCTTTGGTGTGCGGCCGTCCATCCGTTTCCTGCTATTTTCCACAGTATATAGCTGGTATGTGGTGTACGCTGTCCGTAGTCCTGATCAACAGACATCAGTGTATTTTATATGGTCTTGACCAGGGGTCTCAAAGTACCGGCCCGCAGACCGGTAATAAATGGCCCGCGATTCGCAGAAAATCCCTGCGATCCGCGGTAAATCCCCGTTCAACAACTCCGAGCCGTGGAACCCACCCCGCTCAACAACTCCGAGCCGTGGACCCCCCCCGCTCAACAACTTTGATCTGCGAACCCCCCCGCTCAACAACTCCGATCCGCGGAACCTCCCTCCCCCGCTCAACAACTCAGATCTGCACAGACCCCCCCCCCGCTCATCATCAACTATGATCTGCGTAACCCCCCCCCCCCCCCCCCTCAACAACTTAGTTGGGAGGTATGCTCATTTGTCCCTTATTCTGAAGTTGAAAAGTTGAGAGGTATGCCTGATGTGCTCTGATTGTGCCATGATGTACCCCATGTACCCTGATATGCCATGTGCCCCAGGTACCCTGATGTGCTCTGATGTGCCTCATGTACCCTGATGTGTCCCTGATGTGCTGGGCTCTGTACTTCAGGGTACCCTGTGCCCTGTACACTGATGTGCCCTGTACTGATGTGCTGTGCCTGATGTGCTCTCATGTGCCTTGATGTGTGCCATGTACACTGCTTTGCTGGGCTTTGTACCCTGATGTGCTGTTTCATGTGCCCTGTACCCTGATGTGCCATGTCCTGTACCCTGATGTGCCATGTGCCTTGTCCTGATATGTCCTGTCGTGCCATGCTTTGTACCCTGATGTGGCCTGTTGTGCTGTACCCCTATGTGCTGTGCTCTGATGTGCCCTGTACCCTGTTGTGCTCTGATGTGCTGTGCCCTGATGTGCTGTGCCCTGATGTGTGTTGTTCCCTCATGTGCACTGTGCCCTGATGTGCTGTGCCCTGATGTGCTGTGCCCTGTGCCCTGATGTGCTGTGCCGTGTTCCCTAATTTGCTGGGCTCTGAGCCTTGATGTGCTGTGCCATGATGGTGAGTGGTCAGTGTGCAGTGTAGTGGTCTGTTGGCAGTGTAGTGGTCTGTCGGCAGTGTGCAGTGGTCCGCGTGCAGCGCAATGGTCAGGGTTAATAATGCGTTTGCTGACACCAATACTAGGGTTTAATAATGTGTCCGCTGACACAGAGCTGGGGGTTAATAATACGTTCAGTACTGTTTTTGAAGTTTGAAAGTTTGCATGCGGCCCCCCATGGGATATGAAAACTTGTCTTGCGGCCCTCAGGTAATTTGAGTTTGAGACCCCTGATATAGATGGTATGTGGTGGCACTGTCCATGGTCCTGATCATCATACATGTGGTGGTACTGTCCGTGGTCCTGATCCTCAAACATAAATATATATTCAGTACTGTATGTGAGTGTCCCGATTATCAGACATAGATATTTAACTTTGGTATGTGGTGGATGCTGTCCCTGGTCCTGATCAACAGACATCAGTGGGTTTCTATATGGTCTTTTATATGGTCTTGATGGACACTGTCCGTAGTCCTGATCACAAACATCAATGTATTTATCCGGTGTTGTTGGACACTATCCGTTAGTGGTGCAACAGATCACAGTTGATCCGCGATCCGAACGGGTCACCCCCGTTGGTAAAAAGTAAAAAAGATTGCATTTTTTTTTTAATTGTCCCTCTATTTTTGTTTATAATGCCAAAAATAAAAACCACAGCGGTGATCAAGTACCACCAAAAGAAATCTCTATTTGTGGGGGAAAAAAGACGCCAGACGCCGATTTTGTTTGGGAGCCACGTCGCACGATCGCGCAATTATCAGTTAAAGCGGCGCAGTGCCAAATCGCAAAAAGTGGCCCGGTGATTTGGCAGCCAAATGGTCCGGGGCTGAAGTGGTTAAGCAGTCTTTTAGCAGAGATGCACAATGGATTGCACAGACCTTTTTATTTAAAACCCCTTCATAAAAATATGGAACATCAAGTATGTTTTAAAATGTAAAAATCGCAAAAAAACAAAGTGGTTTCGCTTTTTGTATATCTATTTAAGATTGTGGTGCATATAAGGAATATTTTTTTTCCTGTTTTTAATGAGTTGTTAATATTTGAATGAGAAAAAAAGAATAAAGAATGAAATAAAAAAATTAATTAAAAAAATCGCAAAAAATCAAAACGACTTTCAGGTAAAAATGCCACCAATGTGTCTTTTGTTTGAAGACGCCGGAATTTCCTTTTCATCGCCGCCCAGACTTGATTTGGTAATCTTATCAGTCCCATCTGGCAAATCTGCTCTGCTTCTGATGAGATTAGAAACCTGAGCCGAGTGACCCCGGGGACGCTTTCCCGGCCCGTGTGACTATAAATATCCTTCTGTGCGCTATATCCAGCGAGTCGCCGCGGTCTGCGCTTCCTGCCATGACATCATCCCGAGCCCCGAAGAAGAATGTCCCTTCTCTGCGGTAGGCATCCTTGGCCTTGTGTTGAGGGAATGGGGCGGATTGGCCAACGAGAAGCTCTGTGACTACACACTGCGATGGGGGGGAGGGGAGATGTGAGCTGAATAGATATCGGGATACGGCGGCTGAGATCGGCAACTTATCAACATTCCGATCACACCGCCTGTGATCTGTCTGGAGTCTGGTTTGGATTCCCCTAAAGAGGGAACACTTCTAAAATATACCGATTGTATCTCTTTACTTCCGTACCAAGAGGAAATACTGACTCTGCTTTGTAGAAACAATACTAGGGTTGTCCCGATACCACTTTTTTAGGACCGAGTACAAGTACCGATACTTTTTTTCATGCCAAGTGTCAGTTCGAATGATGGTACTGATAGGCGGCAGTTATGGGCACTGATGGCACTGACAGATGGCTGGCACTGATAGGCGGCAGTTATGGGCACTGACAGGTGGCTGGCACTGATAGGCGGCAGTTATGGGCACTGACAGGTGGCTGGCACTGATTGGCGGCAGTTATGGGCACTGACAGGTGGCTGGCACTGATAGGCGGCAGTTATGGGCACTGACAGGTGGCTGGCACTAATAGGCGGCAGTTATGGGCACTGATGGCATTGACAGGTGGCTGGCACTGATAGGTGGCAGTTATGGGCACTGACAGGTGGCTGGCACTAATAGGCGGCAGTTATGGGCACTGATGGCATTGACAGGTGACTGGCAGTTATGGGCACTGATAGGTGGCTGGCACTGTTAGATGGCACTGATGGGCGGCAGTTATGGGCACTGACAGGTGGCTGACACTGATAGGCGGAAGTTATGGGCACTGGCAGGTGGCTGGCACTAATAGGCGGCAGTTATGGGCACTGATGGCACTGATAGGTGGCAGTTATGGGCACTGACAGGTGGCTGGCACTAATAGGCGGCAGTTATGGGCACTGACAGGTGGCTGGCACTGATAGGCGGCAGTTATGGGCACTGACAGGTGGCTGGCACTGATATGCGGCAGTTATGGGCACTGACAGGTGGCTGGCACTGATAGGTGGCAGTTATGGGCACTGACAGGTGGCTGGCACTGATAGGCGGCAGTTATGGGCACTGACAGGTGGCTGGCACTGATAGGTGGCAGTTATGGGCACTGACAGGTGGCTGGCACTAATAGGCGGCAGTTATGGGCACTGATGGCATTGACAGGTGGCTGGCACTGATAGGTGGCAGTTATGGGCACTGACAGGTGGCTGGCACTAATAGGCGGCAGTTATGGGCACTGATGGCATTGACAGGTGACTGGCAGTTATGGGCACTGATAGGTGGCTGGCACTGTTAGATGGCACTGATGGGCGGCAGTTATGGGCACTGACAGGTGGCTTGCACTGATAGGCGGCAGTTATGGGCACTGATAGGTGGCTGGCACTGTTAGATGGAACTGATAGGCAGCACTTATAGGCACTGACAGGTGGCTGACACTGATAGGCGGAAGTTATGGGCACTGGCAGGTGGCTGGCACTAATAGGCGGCAGTTATGGGCACTGGCAGGTGGCTGGCACTAATAGGCGGCAGTTATGGGCACTGATGGCACTGACAGGTGGCTGGCACTGATAGGTGGCAGTTATGGGCACTGGCAGGTGGCTGGCACTAATAGGCGGCAGTTATGGGCACTGATGGCACTGACAGGTGGCTGGCACTGATAGGTGGCAGTTATGGGCACTGACAGGTGGCTGGCACTAATAGGCGGCAGTTATGGGCACTGATGGCATTGACAGGTGGCTGGCAGTTATGGGCACTGATAGGTGGCTGGCACTGTTAGATGGAACTGATAGGCGGCAGTTATGGGCACTGACAGGTGACTGGCACTGATAGGCGGCAGTTATTGGCACTGAAATGAGGCAGTTATGGGCATTGATAGGTGGCTGGCACTGTTAGTTGGCACTGATACTTATAGGCACTCAGAGGTGGCTGGCACTTATGCAATGTGAGATAGTGCTCGTCACCTAAAAAAAAAAAGTATCGGCAGCATTTGCGTGAATACAAGTACTCGCACAAATGCTCATTATCGGTCCCAATACTGATACTAGTATCGGTATCGGGACAACCCTAAAAAATACTTGAATGACTGATATATCCGACCATTTTTAAGTAGAGTGGGAATGTTGGGTGCTGCAATTTTTGGAGAGGTACAAATTCCCATGGGCATCACCAGCATTGTGTTAGTGGCTGTGTACAATCGGGAGGGGGTTGGGGGCTTTCCAATTAAATATACAGTGGAACATCGGGTTTAGAGGCTAATCCGTTCCAGGAGACTGCTTGTGATCCAAAGTACTTGCATATCAAAGCGAGTTTCTCCATAGAAGTCAATGGAAACGAAAATAGTTTGTTCCGCTTTGACTTCAATGGCATGGAATACTGCATGTGGCCAGAGGCGGGGGCGCCCGAGAGCTTCGAACAGCCATAAAGGCCCGAGGACAGCTTGGCCAACCTGCGCAAACCTCGGAAAGGCTCAGGAACGTAGTTCGGCTCCACTTGGCTCTGGCGCCCCCCCCACTTCAGGCCAAGCGCGGTACTGCATCCTGCTCGTTTTGTGAGAAAACACTCGCAAACGGAGTTAGGATTTTTCAAAAAAACAGTGCGCGTATTGCGAAACGCTTGTTAACCAACTTACTCGCAATCCGAGGTTCCACTGTATGTGTACAGTCAGCAGCGCAGGCGCCAGCGTTCCCATCACTGTGACTGGGCAGTCGCCAAACAAACCCGGTCACTTTTTATGATTGGGGGGGGGGGGGTAGTATGGGTTTCCAGTTACACATATACTGTACATACAGCTGGTGGCGCTGTTCTGTGCTTTGAGCATGCCCATTCGGCATCCCCAGCATTGTGACTGAGCGGTCATTGGCAGCTCCCGGACACCTTTTATGATTGGGAGGACGTAGGGTGGTGCTCTTCTTTGAGCATGCCCATTTGGCATCCCCAGCAGTGTGACTGAGTGGTCATTGACGGCTCCTGGTCACTTTTTTTCTATAAATGGGAGGGAGTAGAACGCTGGTGGCGCTGTTCTGTGCTTTTAGCATGGCCATTCCACATCCCCAGCATTGTGACCGACGGCTTCCGGACAATGTTTATGATGGGGTGGGAGGGGTTTCCTATTACACGTGTACATACAGGCGGTGGGGCTGTTCTATGCTGAGAGCATGCCCATTCGACATCCCCAGCACTGTAACCAAGCAGTCACAGCTCCTGATCACTTTTAACGATGGAGGGGGGGGGGGGGGGGGTAGGCCAAGTTTCTGATTTGTGTATATATGCCATCAGCACTATTCTGTGCTGACTGCATGCACATGGTGTCCCAGCATTGTGACCCAACTGATGGCCATCCCCGGCCCTGTGTCCACGGATGACCATCCCCGGCCCTGTGTCCACTGATGGGGCCATCCCCGGCACTGTGCCCACTGATGGGGCCATCCCCGGCCCTGTGACCACTAATGACCATCCCCGGCCCTGTGTCCACTGATGGGTCCATCCCCGGCCCTGTGTCCACTGATGGGTCCATCCCCGGCCCTGTGTCCACTGATGGGTCCATCCCCGGCCCTGTGTCCACTGATGGGTCCATCCCCGGCCCTGTGTCCACTGATGGGTCCATCCCCGGCACTGTGTCCACTGATGGGGCCACCCCCGGCACTGTGTCCACTGATGGGGCCACCCCCGGCACTGTGTCCACTGATGGGGCCATCCCCGGCCCTGTGTCCACTGATGGGTCCATCCCCGGCACTGTGTCCACTGATGGGTCCATCCCCGGCACTGTGTCCACTGATGGGTCCATCCCCCGGCTGTGTCCACTGATGGGTCCATCCCCGGCACTGTGTCCACTGAAGGGTCCATCCCCGGCACTGTGTCCACTGATGGGTCCGGCACTGTGTCCACTGATGGGTTTCCAATATTCCATCCCCGGCACTACAGCCGGTGTCCATGATGGGTCCATCCCCAGCACTGTAACCAAGCAGTCACATCTCCTGCACCTTTTAACGATGGGAGGGGGGGTGGGGGGGGGGAGGGGGGGGGTGGGGGGGCGGGTGGGGGGGGGGGGGTGGGTCTGATTTGTTATATGCATCAGCCTATTCGGCACTGTGTCCACTGATGGAGGGGGGGGGGGGGGGGGGGGGGGGGGGGTCCCATCCCCGGCACTGTGTCCACTGATGGGTCCATCCCCGGCACTGTGTCCACTGATGGGTCCATCCCCGGCACTGTGTCCACTGATGGGTCCATCCCCGGCACTGTGTCCACTGATGGGTCCATCCCCGGCACTGTGTCCACTGATGGGGCCATCCCCGGCACTGTGTCCACTGATGGGGCCATCCCCGGCCCTGTGACCACTGATGGGTCCATCCCCGGCACTGTGTCCACTGATGGGTCCATCCCCGGCACTGTGTCCACTGATGGGTCCATCCCCGGCCACTGTGTCCACTGATGGGTCCATCATCCCGGCACTGTGTCCACTGATGGGTCCATCCCCGCACTGTGTCCACTGATGGGTCCATCCCCGGCACTGTGTCCACTGATGGGTCCATCCCCGGCACTGTGTCCACTGATGGGTCCATCCCCGGCCCTGTGTCCACTGATGGGCCATCCCCCGGCACTGTGTCCACTGATGGGTCCATCCCCGGCACTGTGTCCACTGATGGGGCCATCCCCGGCACTGTGTCCACTGATGGGTCCATCCCCGGCCCTGTGTCCACTGATGGGTCCATCCCCCCGGCCCTGTGTCCACTGATGGGTCCATTCCCCGGCCACTGATGGGTCCATCCCCGGCACCCTGTGTCCACTGATGGGCCATCCCCGGCACTGTGTCCACTGATGGGTCCATCCCCGGCCTGTGTCCACTGATGGGTCCATCCCCGGCACTGTGTCCACTGATGGGTCCATCCCCCGGCCTGTGTCCACTGATGGGTCCATCCCCGGCACTGTGTCCACTGATGGGCCACCCCCCGGCACTGTGTCCACTGATGGGGTCCATCCCGGCACTGTGTCCACTGATGGGTCCATCCCCGGCACTGTGTCCACTGATGGGTCCATCCCCGGCACTGTGTCCACTGATGGGTCCATCCCCGGCACTGTGTCCACTGATGGGTCCAACCCCGGCACTGTGTCCACTGATGGGTCCAACCCCGGCACTGTGTCCACTGATGGGTCCACCCCCGGCACTGTGTCCACTGATGGGTCCATCCCCGGCACTGTGCCACATGGGTCCCCCCGGCACTGTGTCCACTGATGGGGCCACCCCCGGCACTGTGTCCACTGATGGGGCCACCCCCGGCACTGTGTCCACTGATGGGGCCACCCCCGGCACTGTGTCCACTGATGGGGCCACCCCCGGCACTGTGTCCACTGATGGGGCCACCCCCGGCACTGTGTCCACTGATGGGGCCACCCCCGGCACTGTGTCCACTGATGGGTCCATCCCCGGCACTGTGTCCACTGATGGGTCCATCCCCGGCACTGTGTCCACTGATGGGTCCATCCCCGGCACTGTGTCCACTGATGGGTCCACCCCGGCACTGTGTCCACTGATGGCTCTCACTTTTTTTAGGACAGGACAGGTGAAAAGGAGGAAAAGCCAGAAACTTGATATCTCCCACTCCTCCCCACAGCTAGACCAGTCCCCGCAGTGTCGGCACCCTCATACTGCACTGGTCTAGGGTCCTGATATTAGGAAGACCAGAGCAGGGTCTATAGCCTCATCGTTCATTGTGTTTCACAATCTTCTCTTTCTCTTCTCGTCCACAGAAAAGCAGCGGGAGATGGCCCGGAAAGGGTCCCTGAAAAACGGGAACGTAGGAAGCCCAGTGAACCAGCAGCCCAAAAAGAACAACGTCATGGCCAGAACAAGGTAAGTCTACCCGGGTATCACCTCTTCTGGGAAGAATGTCCACAAGGTTTAGAAGGGTGTCTATGGGAATGTTTGACCATTCTTGATGTGCATCGTCCTAACACATTTGTGTGGACTACAGGAGAGTCAGGGACGCCCACTAAAACACAGCTCCTTTTTCTATCTGCAACATAGAGAGCGTCCTGACTCTCCTGTAGTTCAAGGGAGGGGGCCAGCACGTGATTCTTACTAGAGTTTAGGATCTCTCATTTTTTTTATTGCTACATTGCAGGAGATTTACTAAAAACAGAGGGCCATATTGCTCAGCGGCGCTACGCCTGCGGAAATGTATATTCGCGGGCGTAAATCTGTAAAGATTTGTGCGCCTGCGTATCGATGAGCGCAGTAAACACAGAACCACATACGCGCAATTTTTTTTTTTTCGTCTGGGCGGCGAAAATGCATTAAGCTAGCGCGGGGCGTTGGCGCATAGTTTACGCATCAAAAATATTCAGTTCCCATTGAATTAGCATGCAATATGCAAATGAGGGAGATGCGCGTATTCCCGAAAGTACGCGCGTCCGTGGCGTTGGCTACTCGTGGTGCGCGTAACTCGAAAGCTTGAGTAAACATACCCCTCATAAAAGCACGGGTAACTTTGCTCAAGGCCGTGTGCAAGTCAGAGCTGGAGAGCAACTACAGCAGCACCGTAACGGACTAGCTGAGCAATCACACTTACTGGACAAGACATTCATATGCCAATGATGCCATGGGGGGCCAGCCATGGTCTTATCAATACTAAGGTATGCAGAGAAGAGGCGCATAGAAGGAGGAGGAGGAGGACGGGGGCACGTGAGAGGATCTACCGAGAGCGCGCCAGAGCCTCTTTGGCATGGTGATGAGTGAGGTGTTTCGCATCTTCATCAGTTCAGTCAGCCCTGCTGCCATCCTGGAAAATAACCACTCCAGCCCTGCAGGATGACATCACCAGCCAGACATACACCGCTCACGTGCACTGCAGCCACTGGTGAAGGTCCTGGCAACCTCCACTCCATTTCCTGGCCAGTGGATCATTCCAGCGTACAAGTGGAGTGGTGGCTGGGATGTCACAAACCAGCATAAGCAGATGTGTGCACCAGGTTGTCCCTGCAATCCTCAGACGCATGTCCAACAACCAGTTCATCAGACCCACCACTGTGCACCTGCGGCAGAAGGCAATGACAGATTTCTACAGAATTGCGGATTCCCACGCACCATCGGGGCCATTGATTGCACACATGTGGCACTCCAGCCCCCCAGTGCCACAGAGCACATATACCGCAATCGGAAGCATTGGCATTCCATCAACGTACAGGTGATAGCCGATGCCAAAATACCTCATATGGCACGTCCGTGCCAAAGACCCCGGGTCCAGCCATGACAGCTACATCTACCGTCAAAGCAACATCCCCGAAGATTTTGAGCAGGACATGTATGGGGACAGCTGGCTGGCTGGTGGTGAGTGACATGGGTGGCAGCCATGACTAGCCCTCCCATGATGCACACAGAAGTGGCACATGCATGACTACCATCCTCCTGTGTTTTTCCCTTACAGGTGACTCTGCATATACACTGGGACCCACTCATGACTCCTTTCCCCCCACCATCTCAGAGACTTACAAGGCAACCCCGCCATCAACATGACGTGAGCGTTTCCGGAACCTTCCGGAGCCGAACAACCCCCGAAACCCCCAAAACCTGGAGAGAGAAGATACAATGTATGCACTACACTTCAAAACCCGTAGGGCATGTGGTGGAGCGGCACAACTTTGCCATGCGAAACTGACAGTCCCGCATATTCCCTAGTGATGAGGAGCCCCCAACATTTGGGCCTCTCTGAAGATCCCCCGTTTCCCGCTGGAAGAGCTGTCAGGATAAGTCCTGGGGGGTACCCTATTGTATTCCCCCACCAACTTTGTGGGTCACATCATTGGTGCATGTTGTACTTCTGCTCTGCACAACTTTGCCATGCAAAGGGCCTTGGATTAGCCCAAGTCCTGTACGTGATGACCTGACTGCACCCATCAACCACACAATGCCCCCTGCCGCACACATAACCACACATCAACAGCCCCCCCCACTGCCAGAGGGAGACCCCACCACAGCTGATGGTTGAGCAGTCAGGAGTGTCCTCTATGTGTTACGAATCTTCTTGACCTTTATATAACACAAAAATACAGCTCAATGGCACCAAAAAAGACAATGCAAATCCGCAAACCGCGTGTACAGTAACACCACTAGATGGGCCCGTAG